>JAANBC010000094.1:0-87437 GCA_014621405.1 Stylonectria norvegica | reverse complement strand
CATCCCGACGCCGGCCCGGATCCCAATTCACCTCCATCTAATCGTGAACCTCGCTCATCTCACTCTCTCATCTCGAGTGTTCACCCTCACTCTGAGCATCTCATCCTCTCGGCGAGTGCCTCACCTCCCACACCTCCACCATGTCTCCCCCAAGCGACCTCCGCCTCATCTGCCCAGCCCTCAACTTCACGCCCCCTCAAACACCCCCCGCGCTCTTCGCCGCCGAAATCGCCTACTTCACCTCCATCCCCTGGACAGCCGCCCTCCTCGCCGCCGCGGGCACCATCCCCTTCATCCCGCCGTGCCGCAACACCCTCACCGACGTGCACGACCAGCTCTTCGGCGTCACGCTCGCCAACGACCGCTGCTTCGCGCACCTGCTCAGCAGCTTCCGCGCCGAGAGCCACGCCGCGGCGCTGGACCCGCAGAAGCCCATCCTCACCACGACGCACTTCATCGCCGTGGGAGATGGCGTGAGCGGGTATCCATCGGTCGTGCACGGCGGCATGACGGGCGCTATGATGGATGAGGCCATGGGGGCTACGTTTGAGCTGAATGGTGTGCTGGGCAAGGATTTCCCAACCTTCAAGACGGGTAACATGACGGCAAGGCTGGATGTCACGTATCTGAAGCCAGTGTACACGAACACCATCGTATGCATTGTTGCGAGGATAGAAGAGATGAATGGGCGGAAGACTCGCGTCGCCTGCGAGATGAAAGACGAGAAGGGTGCTGTGCTGGCAAAATGCTCGAGTAATTGGATATCGCTCAAAGCCAGTCTGTAAGCGCATAGGACGGCGGAACGACAGGACTGGGGAATTTCCCACAATATAGAGTATATAGACGATGCGATTGAGTGACTGAGACGAATCCAGAAGCAATTAGAATTAAAAAACCGGGCGTCTCCCGAAATAAACGACGAACTAACAATACGCGTCAATGTTCATGACCGTGAGCATGAACTCCCTCGACTTCTACCCAAGGTATAATATGCAAGAATGACCGTGCTGGCCCGCGAGGGCACCTCCAGATTACCACCAGCCGCCACACCCCTCTTCCATCTCACTTGGAGCTCTCCCCATTCGTGCCAGGTATCATGGCCTTGACCGCACCCCCGATCTTCTTCGGGTCCTCGAGTACCCCAAGGGCCGTCTCACGCTTGCTCTTCTGTCCCTGCTCCCAGCCGCCCTCGCGGTCGTCCAGCTCGCTCTCGGCTGAGCTGATGCTGCTCTGGCTCCGGTTCTGGACCATGTTGACCATCCGACCCTCCTTCTTCTTCACATTGCGTTGCGCGTCCTTCATGTCCTTGAGTTGCTGCTCCTCCCAGTGCATAGCGATGATGCCTAGGCCGGGGAAGTTGTATTCAAGGAAGGACTTAAGATATGGCAGTGTGGACTTGTCTGGTCGGTAGGTGCCCGAGTCGTTGTCGATGATGAGCTGATAATAAGCCGGATTGGGCGGAGGACCCCCTTTGGGCGGGCCGCCAGGCAGAGGCTCGGACGGATGCGTCTTCTCGTCGGGCTTTGGGTCGTCTGAACCATCCGGATGCTCAAGCCGTCGAATGAAGAACTCACCAGAGCAAGCGATATAAGTCTCCACATCAGAATGCATGGTATGTTTGCTCAACATGTCCACTCCGAATTCCTTACCCGTCTCCGTGAACCGCAACAAGCCGTCGAGGGTCAAGACGTAGGTGAAAACTCGGCCACCCTCGTCAAAGTGGGCAAGCTTGAGGAATTGGAGTGAGCCCTCCTCGGTGCCCGCCTCAAAGGTGCCGTGTATGGTGCTACTGTTGAAGTTGTAGATACGAGCGTGCTGCTTGTGAAGGGCCAGGTTCAAAATCTTGCCCCGAAGCCCGGTGGAAGCGAACATGGACCCCACGAAAGGTTTGAACTCGACATAGCGATGATATAGCTTCGGCGGCACGGGGCCACGAAGCTGCATTTCATTGGCTTGAAAACTGTGGCCTTCATCAGTACCATGTTCGCTTAGTGCAAAAAGAGGCTGTACGTACTCGTATTTTTGAGAACTCTTGTTTTTGTCGTCATGTTCTTTCCTGCGGTGATCATCCTCCTCATCCGCATTCACCTTTGTACCGGCGAGACGACCGATCAGAGGACAAAAGTGCTTGACCCAGACTGTCGGGCCTACCGTATGCATCTGGGCAAACGGGGGATCCGACTTGCCGAGTACTTGCATGCTGATAGTGAGATGAGGAGTCATGTGGACGTTGTGGCTGACAAGGCTGGTGATGAGTTTCAAAAAGTATGCCCTCTTCCCCATCATGCGCTTCTGCGCCTTGAAGTCCTTCCCCGGCGGCGGATAGCCTTTCCAATCCTCAGAGACGCTGGCAACCTTGATCGTCACCTTGCCCAGTCTGTCGTTGGAGTCCGGATAGTCCTCATCGTACAGCTTACACTTGAGGGTGAAGCCTGTCGGGGGCACATTTGCGACAATCCACTCATCCTGCCATTTCGGCTCCGTGGTTTTCCTGATGGTCTTCGTCCTGTGCTTTAGATCCGGATCCTCCTTGTGCCTCTTCGGCTGAGTGCCCTTGAGAGTTGCGAGGACAAAGGGGTCTGAAGACGCGGTTAAGAGGTCCGCCGGGGGCAGATTTGAAGCACCCTCAAAGACGAAGCGGACGGTGTAGCCTTGAGGAGCATCGGGCAGAGGCGTCTTATCATAGCCCCCTGCTGGGCCGCTCTTCTTGATCTTCTCCTTAAGGTCAGAGCCGTGGAAGGGGAGGGACTCCTTAAGCCGATGGTCGTTATGCTCAGGGTCTCCTGATGGTGTGGTTGGCTTATCTGATGGTGTTTCCGGCTTGTTTGAGGCCTCATTCTCGTTATGGCCGTTGGGCTGGGCCCCCGGCTCGCTTTTGTCTTGGGACATGGGGAAGAGAACCCGGCGGACGATACGCAGATGTGCGGATGCGATGGAAGAGAAATATTGAGGATATTCGGTGACTACTGGGCAGACCTTGCGTATACGTAGTGGCGCGCCGGCCGACTGAGGTCTCCGAGAGTACGGGTAGCGGCAAAGAGGATGCGCAAATGTGAAGCTAACCGTCGACGGCGGAAGCGGCTGAGTGAGGCTCGAGGTCCGTTGCGACTTTCCCTAACAGGCGGCCGATCAAAGGGGCGGAGATGGACATATATCGTGGGTATACTTCAAAGCAAAAAAACCATACACACACATGCAAAATCTTCCAGTCTTCCATACAAGTGAGGCCTTATCGACTCGTTCCACAAGCGAAAAGAATGCCCAGCCTCCTTGGTTCAGATCATCTTAAGATGCATGGGCTGAAGACTCTTGGCTAGCGTCGCAAGCCCGTGGTGGGCTTCCTATCTCACGTCTAGTGCTCATGTGACGTAGGAGCAGCTGCCGAGCTTCCGGCACCAGCGGCACGTAGCGCTGGAGGGGCTGGCGACGCAAGCGTTTATAGGCCCTATAGGGGACTTTAGGGGATTAGGACCCTGAAGGAACGGTTCGCCGGCACATATTTCCGTGCCAATGCCGCGCGCTTTACCTAATGGGAGCGTTCAAGTTCGAGAACCGATCAACGCCTTGGATTTGCTGCAATGGATCTCGTTTTCGCCAGTTGTCGCAGCTGGGATTGGATGCCACACCAAAGTTCATGATGGCTTCGGAAGCCGGCAGCGAGACTAACAAGGAGATGGCGGCTTGGCGTCATGGATACGTATAAGGTTGGATGGAAGCAGAAGCAGGACACAAAACCATAAGACATGTCAATCGTCAACAACTGCATATTGAAACTTGGAGCACTGAATGCTCATCCTATGCGTACGAGAGCAACCTCAACCAACATCTAAGTCTAAGCTTCCTGTGCCTTTTCTTGATTCTTCTTGAAAACCGCCATAACCGGCGACGGATCGCAATACAGTTTATGCTTGATAATCTGCGACTTGTCGTTAAACGTGACGACTGCCACTTCCGGAAAGTCCATCTCTTCCCCCAGAATCGCCAGCCTGTTATTCATCTCAACCGTGAGCACCCTCCCCGAAAGATCGATGCCTCTCGACAGAACGCGCTGTTCTTTCATCTCCCAGAAGGTGACGGTCTTTCGAAACGCTGCGATAGCCTCAGCCGGGCCTCGAGATGGCGCGCCAGTCACGCCGCTGAGATACAGCTCGCAGTCGGGGCTCAGGTAAGAGGCGAAGTCGTCCCAGAGCGCTTGAGGTGAGTCGGGGCGTAGTTTGGCGGTTGCGTCAAACCATTTTTCTAGTTTGGTGTGGAGGTTGTCAAATGTGGATGCCGTGAACTCAGGAGACGCGGCTGAAGCCATATTGACGAAGTGGGTGGCGAACGAAGGGCTGAGTTTAGATGTTCCGAGTTGTGATATTCGTTATGGATAGTAAGTGATAGATGCTTGAAGTTGAATGCAAGTTTGTCCTTAAGCCGTCGCCCCGACGCCTCTCTTTATAGGTTTTCTGAACATGCACGTCTCCAATTGTTTGTCCTAATATCCTTAGTTGCTCTCTTGCTGTCAAGCGACCAACAGCGCTGATGGCTGTACTCGTTCAGCGATTCGAGCCGATTCGAGCCGAGCAAATCGCGGGATCTACAAGTTGCGGTTTCCGACCAGATAAAGTGTAGATCGCGGTAGACCTTGCTTTTTTGTGTCAAATTCGTAATCGCTCGCACCCAATGATAGATCACTGCTCGCCAAAACTAACGCCTTCATCCAATGTTTGCGGCGCTGACGTGAGCCTTCACCCTTCAGACCTCAGCCTTAAACCTCCGGCTTGAAGCAATATCGAAGTTAAGGAGGGGTTGAAAAGTCACATGCCAATTTTGTGCAAGCGTCAAAACGAGGGAGCTTCCAGACCAAAGTCCCCTCAACAATGAAGTCACATGGTTGCACTTTCGAAGTCATAGGGTTGCAGTTTCAAAGACAGATTACGCAGCGATGAGTTTATGGGAATATCAATTGTGAGGGTATCTTGTGTTCGTCTTCTGGAACTTGGATTAAATTAAGGTATTGGATCAAACCGCGTCTCGTAGTGGATGCGCTCCACAGCATACTGCATACATTCTTTCTCACTGCTTCAAACTTCGGCTCCAACAATCTTCTCGTTCTTTCGCCCCTTGTGCAATGTTGACGCGACCTTGCCCGTCAGCAATGCATCGACATTAGGCAGCAAACACGCGGCGATCAAGGCAATACCCGAAAAGGCAATGCTGACGAGGAACACAGTGTGGTAGGCGTCAGCATTCGCATTCTTATATGCCCTGACGCCAACGGCAATGATGTTGCTGGAGATGCCCGGAACCTTGTCAAAGCCGGTTCCAGTGGTCAAGCCCGCCAAGAAGCTGGGCACGCTGTCGGCCGGCAGGCCGGCGCCGATGAGGGCCTTGGGCACCTGGGTCGAGACGGTCTTGGTAACGCGATTGGTGAGGACGACACTGTAAATGGTCGCTGCGATGGACGAGATGAAGAACCGGATCGATCCTGCGGTACCAGAGGCAGATCCCAGCTTGGACTGGTCCCAGGCGGAGATGGTGACAATGGTGATGGCAAGCGACTCGGCCCAGCCGATGAAGAAGGTTCCCAGCGCGACCAGGGCGCTCGCTCGTGCCTTGGTGTCTGGTGTTGCCGTCGCGATGCAGCCGAAGCAGATGGTGCTGAGCGCAACCATGACAACGCACTGCCACTTGAGTTTGCCAATGGACTTGGCCGCGACGCCACCGACGATCTCACCGATGATGATGAAAAGACCGACAAACGACGCATACCAAGCCGCCTTGATCTCGTCGCCATCATCATAGAGGACCGCGACCATGGATGGCCACACGATAGCCAGAGCATAGTACACGCTGGCGCCCAGTCCGGAGAGAATCGTGCTGGCCAGCCATCCTCGGTTCTTGAACAAGTGCACGGGCACGAGTGGTTCCTTGAGTTTCGCAAACGTCTCCCAAAGGAAGAACAGAATGAGGCCAACAAGGCCTGCCACGATGGTCCCGATAACATGACCAGATTTCCAAGCGTAGACCGAGCCGCCCCAGTTCAAGCCCATGATGAATACCAGAAGCCCACCAGTGTACAGCGCGGTGCCGACATAGTCGAAGTCCTTGACATATTGAAGGACACTCGCGTTCTCACCGTGCTTCATTCGGAACGTCGGCGGGTGGTAGAAGAAGAACCAACAGAGGAAGCTCAGGGTGTTGACGCCAATGAGGACGTAGTAGCAGCCTCTCCAGCCGACGCTGGGATGGTCCTTGATAAAGGTATGCGCAACGACGGGCGCGAGGCCGGACCCGGGAATCGTAAAGGTGTAGCAGAAAGCATTGCCGGCCAGTCGATACTTCATCGGCACCAGCTCGCCCATGACGTAGTAGTATGAGAGTTGTGTTGCTGCTGCGATTCCGACGATGGTCATACCGCCGATCATGGCGTTGATGCTCTGCGCCGTCGCACAGATGATGGACCCGATGACCCCGAGAGCCGCTCCGCCGACAAAGACCCACCGCCGGCCGAAGATGTCCGTAACGCGTCCGATAATTGTGAGTGTAACGGCCGAGGTAAGTGTGTAAGTCAAAGCCACCCAGATCACGTTGGCATCCTAGAGGAAGACAAGACGTTAGTTTCTGAATGTTTGGTAGCTTCAACGGCGCTTGACGTGACTTACCGGACCGATATCAGCGTTTATGACACCCAAGATAGGCGCGGCGTAGGCAAATCCGGCAACACCAGCCATGAGGCCTAGGCCAATTCCCGTCATGGTTCCGATGAAGAATGCGCTCTTGAAGTATCCAGGAGGCAACTCGTCCTGTTCGACCTCGAAGATGTTCTCATCATCCGAGGCATGGTGCTCGTGGTGCAAGGCATCGTTGTGGTGAGCGTCGTGGCGAGGGTCCTTTTCCGAGTGTTCGACACCGTGCTTCTCGCTAAGCTGAGACGCATTGTCCCGTGAATCGTGCATTGCGCAAGCTTTTGGCCCTCGAGCTTTGCTTTCTGGTGTCGCGTAGTCTTTGAAAGCAAGGCGGAGCTGCTGTGGAGAACAGAGACCAAGGAATGGCTGCAATCCAAGGCGAGCTGCTCCTGGAGCTTTATACCATGTTCATACATGCCGCGGACATAGACGCCGTGTCTCAGCTTTCCGGCAAGCTGGGCCAACCCCATACTTCGGTCCAGCTGATCCGCAAGCCTTGGGGAAGCTCCGTGACAGCTAGTAGCACTAGCGGGTAGGCTGTCAATCGAGGTCATGGCCGGTCGTTGCGATTGGAGTCGAGAGTAGCGCGGACACTGGGCGGGAGAGGTTTTCCGGAGGTGTTCCGCTGCTGTTCCCCACGGGGAAACGCAAAACCACTAGCTTGGCCTGTGATCTGGGGAAAGGGAAGTGGACTCCGTGCTTTTGCTGAGTTTTTGCTAGGCATGGCTTGGAGACCGCAGAAGGACCATGGAGGAATGTTAGTTGACTTGCCACTCCGAGACTCCGAGAGATCTGAATGGGTTCCTGCTTGAAGCGTTGTTACTGTGTCTGAAGTAGTAGGAACGTGGAGAAATTTAGAGAGACATCGGAGGCGCCGGGTGGCGTGATAACACATGAGCTCAATTGGAAGACCGGTATAGATTGAGTTCCTTTAATAAAGTAACTATCCCAAGCATACAGCTTGATTCCAACGGCCGCATATTGAAGCGCCAGTATAATGGGAACCCGATCTATGTTCCAATGCTACCCCAAACTTCAACGCTCTCATGAACGGTTGGTAGAGCCCGAGACTGCGGGGATCATCATTTAGCTGCCGGCAGACATGCAACCCCTTGGAGATGCGGCACAGGTTTTCCATGATGCTAACCCGCTCAGGGCCAAGAGGCGTTCCAGACATGGATAAGAGCATGTCTGTACGCAAGGGTCTCGACCAGCAATGATTCACCAAGGCTGTGCCAAAGCTCTTGGCTATTCACGTGGCAGTGTCCGTATGCGGGTATCTGATTCAACTTCACACCATCTCTTGACATGGGGACACCATGAGCCTCAGGTTACGAGACGATCTTCGCAGGGAATCCGGGGTACATGGGTCCACCTGATGACAAGGGCAATTGACGCGGGTGACAAGCTCAACTTTAATTTCACCCGCGGCTAGATCTGTCTCCTCACCAGCTTCCCCTCGAAACTTGGTGCGTGATGGGGCCGTGTTGGTGGAGATAGTGGCCTCATTGTGGACTGCCCTTTGCGCGTTGATTGCCACTGTAGCCGTTGGAGACACGGAATATTCTAAGCGGGGGGGCAAGCTTGGTGAAGTTCTTCAGCTTGCTCGCTCTAACTTGATGCTCGGTCCTTTCAGTCCGTTGTAGTGAAGTCGAGTCCGAGTGCAGGGTACAGGGAAGCATCGTGTCAACCTGGTGAAAGGCATAAGATACTAGACTGACAAAGTAGTCTGTTGGAATTGCTTGTCCATGGATGGCTTGGGAGATAAAACCGGGCAGCTGGATCGTTGCTAAGACAGATCGATGCCAGCTATCTAAGTCTCGGACAAAGACAGCCCCTGCCAAGGACAGTCTGGACCTTTGCTTTCCCCTTTTTCGTTCTACATGACATGATTCCATCACAGGAACTACCTCTTCCCGAGGCACATGACCATCTAGAACATCGAATATCTCCCCTCTGATTCATCAAGGCCCAAGCTACCTCTTTCTGACTCCCACATGACCTCCCTAAGCCAACGTGCTTCCCGTTTGTGCTTCTTTTTGCCACCGAGAAAACGTATTAGCACTACATCAACTAGCCAGTTCGACTCTTACACAGGTCTAGACCAGATGGTATAAACCTCTAGCAACCTCTTACAGTCAGAGCTTCCAAATCGTACCGCCACCGTTTTTCTCCTCGATCGGAGTCTCGTACATGGTCTGCGAATCTGCCTAATCATCTGCTTCGAAGTTGGATAGGGGAAACATCACGCTTTCTGCCACCCGCCATAAGACACACACGTAAATGCGTAACTCGGGTTCAATCTTGGGTGTTCTGTTACCGGCAACTATGAAGCAATGCGGTGTATTGAAGGGCTGGCCTCGGGGCCCGCGATACGAGAAGAAGGGGTTATCCAACAATCTGGCCCATACAAATGTTATCATCGCCATCAAACCGTAATTTGTCTCCAGGAAGTCATATGAAACTAACTGGAATGTCTTCTTTGATTATCTGGCTGGCCTCAGTGCTACATCGTCGATGATTCGTACGACAACGACAACTAGAGCCAGACCGACAAGACGAGTACAGACGTCATTTTCTAGAGCCACATTGCACTCCTATTCCCCTTATAAGGACACTTGTATCGCCAACGACACGGGCTACTTTGCAAACCTGGAGTGTTCCTTCTCTTGTCGTCTAATAGGCTACCATTTATCTCAAGTTCATATCTAGCGTAGGCCTACCATGTCAACAACACTCGAGTGGGGATGTTCTGAGAATCGGTCATATAAGGAGGGTTTCAATATTTAAGTAGGAAACCACCGTGGTTCCATGCTCTGGTTGCTGCCGACCTTTTTGGTGTAGCCCCTGAAAAAAACCCCGACCCAAACGCTCACGTACTTGGTGCGCAGCAAGCATTTCGGATCACATTGTTACTTGTTTAATATACCAGGTTTCATCACTACTCATTGCTAACAGCATGGATTTGAGTACGCTGTAGATCAGTTTATGCCGTCCTGTCACCCTTGACTTCCGAACATCTGAAGCCCATTACCTTTCTGGGAAAAAGGCAGATTGAGGTGACAGATCCAGCCCAATAATGAGAAGGAAAATGCCACTAATCACGAAGCCGGGTCCCGCGTCGTATTTATGATCGGAACTCTTTTCCCGAGTGCAGGTATTGCCAAGCGGCGCCATGGTTTAAGCCGCAATTGGTCGAAGCTTGTCGTAGGACAGGGGCTCGGCGAATTCGAAGTCGTTGCTCCTAGTTACAGATTAGATACAATAATCACTTTATTACTTTCCACATCTGAAAAGCAGCAGTTTGAGTCCTATGTGACAGTTTCTGGCTGGAAATAGAGCTGCATCGTGTCCAGTAGGTATGGAGGCCAAACAAATATGTGCGCTTTGGGTAGCATGCCAGTGACAGTATAAGACACCTCGAATAACAGTGACCAGGTGATCTGGAACGAGAACACCTACTGACGATCTAGATGTGGCCAGTACTACTGTGTGGCTGTACCCTGTACATGTAGGGTGGATCACAGGAGACACCCAGAATTGACACGGGTTTTAAGCGCTTTGTCTTGCTAGGGTTGAACACGTAGTCTCAGCAGTTTATCTGGTCGTTCCTGTGATATTCCACCCGAGTTACAGATACTTGGATATGCTTAGGGTGCTTAAACCGTCGCCTGCCAGTCTCGGATCACAATGTCGTTGCATTAGTATCTTATCCTTAGTAGTCGAGTAGTCACACGACTGCGCGGCTTACTCATAGGCAATGTATTCTCTCGAAGCAGCAGTAAAACTGAACGAACGTAGTACTGGTATAATGTAGTCAATCTTTCGTGGCTTGAGGATTTCAAGGCATCACGAACAAGATCTATGTTAGACCACTTTCAGATTAGTCGACGAGAATGGTGCAAAACAAAGTAACACACTAATCTAGTGTACTTCTCTAGTCATATCATAGGTCCATTGAGCCTAAAGAACGCGACGTGCAGGCTAACAGAGACCTCAGGAGACTTTGGGACAGCACAGAAGAAGTGGGCTTTGATGAGAAGCAATCCTATAACGAGATGGAAGCCTTAAAATCTTATGATTCGGTTAAAATAGTAGGGTTTAAAAGGATCTTGTGCTCATTTGTGTTATTCTATTATCTTACTAGACTTGACAACAAGATTGTCACTCATTTCAAACTCAAATATGACTTTGCATGATTTGTGACTTTGAAGTTGATAGGTACTGCTGAGAGCCTATTGGGCTATCCACTCTAAGACTATTGCGAGTAGATGAAATCTTTTCTACACATTGTGCAGAAGTTAACTAATATGACTTCGAATGGTATTGGTTTTACGGCGAATTACACTAGCAACTTGTTTCTTTATCGGAGTCTGGCAATCGGTCAATATATGAAAAAGAATAAATTACCACTTGGTCAGAACTCAGGGGTAAAGTCTGCGGAATGGGCTACAGCAGCGATACGAATGTGAAGCAATAGAGTCGTTCCTAATGTGATCGCTTTCAAAATATATACGCTATCCTATCATTCCAATCTCATCTCATTCCTCCTCTTGAGTGAAGTTATTGATTCCGGCTACATAACATGCAGCCAGACTCCGAAGATCAATTTGTTCATCCACCCGATCATAGAGATCCGCCGTCGTTACCTCCATCCAGCTTGTACAGAGGCTGAAGCTTCGCACTTCGCTGGAAGAGCACGTACTTCTTGATAAACCATGGCAGCCAAGTGCCAACCTGGTAAGAGATATGGCGACGGGTGGAAACAGCAAAGATATAGTCAAGCTCCTCGAGGGTTCGTTTCCTGATAGCCACTAATTAGCCTTTGAAATTGTAAAGCCTTCCAAGAGTTTCTTAGGGGACTTACTTAGTCTCCGGGACGATAAAGAAAATAACGATGAATGCCAGCATGTTCAACCCGGCGTAAAGGCCAAAGGCTCCGGTGGCACCAAGGTTGGAAAGCAGAGATGGGAAAGTAAGACCAAGGGCACTTCCAACGGAGTTATTCACGCAGATGGTGAAGCCGGCGCCAATATCTCGATGTGTCAAGGGGAAAGCCTCGGAGAAGTAGATGGACGGCAAAGGCCCAATTCCTAGAATGTGTGTTAGCCTCTTGTAGACATTAGTCCAGGAGAAAAAGTCAACTTACCAGGTCCGTAAAAGGCAGTGAATAGATAAATGAAAAAGGCAATCAGCGGAACGCGGGCACTGGATTCGGTCGGTAGGAGGAAGCAGAGTCCAGCAGCCAGCAGACACCATGCCATGTTGGGGAAAGTCAGGAGGAGTAGGTTTCGACGGCCGAAGGTATCCATGGTATAGACAGCTGGGAAGGCAAAGACGAAGAGAATGAGTCCAAAGCCCAGAGAAGCTAGGAGACAGTTCAAGGTCGAATATCCGGCCTCGGCAAAGATGGTAGAGCTGTAAAATGCCATACTGAAATCATGTTAGCTCGAAGATAGGGGTAATACTTGGGAAAAGCAGACGAACATGTTGATTCCTGTAAACCTCTCGTTAGTATGTCTAGTTGCATTCATAATCGGAGGAGTATCTTACCTGAGAGTTGCTGGCTGATAACGATCCAGGCGCTTGCCACTGATGCACGTCGAAGACGAGGAATGGTAAACAAGTCCAGCATTTTGCGTCCAAAGCTCACACCACCAAAGGCGTCATTCTCCTCCATTACCTGGCAATGTGCGTAGTATAGATCTCTCGCGGCTTGCATCTCGGTGTTACGAAGTCGGCAGAACGATTTGAAGGAGTCAACGTAGCGGCTCTTCTTCATCAACCAGCGAGGCGATTCTGGACACAAGTAGTCAGTTTATTGCCTTCTGAGAACGGCGTGTATGAAATTGAATTTTCTTACCTGGGCAAAACCAAATGAAGATAACAACCGGGATGGCCGGGGCGAAAGCAGCTCCAAGCTGGAATCGCCACGCCAGCTTTCCCACGCGGTAGAAGATGAGATTGCAGCAGTATCCGATGAACATGCCAAAAGACACCCACATCTGGAAACTCGTCACAAGACCACCACGGATCGAAGCCGGCGCCACTTCAGCGGAGAAGACGGGGATGGTGGAGATTTTGATACCCATACCAAGGCCCATGAAAAGACGGCAGATGAGCAAACTCCACCAGTTGTGAGTGAAAGCTTGCGCCAGAACTGGGAAGATACAGAACAGCCCGGTACCGAAGATTGTTCCACGACGTCCCAAGATGTTGTTGATGGGATCAGCCGCCCAGGCACTGAGCAAACCAAACAAGGTCGGGCCGGCGTTGATAACTCCAATGAGCCACGGCCGGTGTTCAATGCCAAACTCCTGAGGGAACGACAGGTTGGCGCCGTTGGCACCCGTGTTGTCCCAGCCCTGGATTGCAGAGCCCAAGGAGCAGATTGCAATGCTGAAGTAAAGTGCCTTGGGAAGATGCCACCTGTGTGTCACTTCTCGCTTGAGATGGTACTTGTCGTCGTCCGTAAGCTCGGCAATCTCGTCGTACTCTGTGGGGTTCTGAGCTGCGAGGGCTCCGCGGAAGAAGATGTCTTCCTTGTCCTGGAACCCGTATTCCTGGCAGAAGCCAGAGACTTGGGCCCTAAGGTTGTCTTTGGAGATTCCTCTCAGAGGATTCCAGATCCTGAGACCTGAGTTAGTAAAAATTGGTGTCAGAGGTTGCTTCGTGATAAGACTCACTTGACATTTATGTTGCTGACATGGTCAGGGCTTGTGTTCTCGACATGATCGTAGATGTCTCTCTTGATATCGTCGTCTCTCTTGATATCATCGCGAAGATCCGGAGAAGCCATGATGAAGCGTGTCTGTAGCTGTGCAAGAACCAAGTACTAGAGATGAAGAATGTTTTGGATAATGAGAAGTAGTCGTGAGGCAAGGCGGGCTTCACATTGTTCATATATCTCCTCGTCCGGGCTGTTTGTTCCAACCTCCCACCCTGCCACTAGCTCGGTACCGTTAGCCCGGCTTGTTGGCTCCCCCGGTTAATCCCCACGGGGAACGAGCTTAGTTCGGATTCCTGGAACCTGGGGTACATGTGCTGTCCACCGAAATTACGGAGCGTTTACTTATCCATGCGCCTTCAAGCCCTTCACCGAGGTAATGGGTCATGTGCTGGAGGATATGAGTTGTTTTGGCTATGTTTTTGCTGCAATCCATGAGAGAAGTCGAGGTGTTTGGATCCCAGTGGGCCAACGGTTACGTGAATAGATTTGATAGACCAGCCAAGTGTGCATTCCTATTTCCTATACTTGACCGACTCCAAGTACCTCAAAGCCAAGATTTCGCCATCATGGAACTCAGGCTTCGGCAACTAAAGTGACCAGTTTGTCTCTTCGTAACTACGAACTATTCCGGTACCTCTCGACTGAAGCTCAGCACAGCCAACTTGCCAAGTCTCCCCCTCCACCGACATCGGTTTAGTAGCGGCCAAGCTATCTCCAACACGGCCTTAGGTTTCGTGCTAAACTCCTCCGAGTCAGCTCTCAAACCCATGATCCCAGCTACGGAAGCTGGCCCGAGCCACGGCCGGCACGTCCTGTACAGGACGTTTGCTTACCTGCACAGGCGACCGTTGCCTGTACAGGTAAAACGCCATGGGCCTGTGCAGGTCGAACTGTCAGGTGTGAGAGCAGATGACGTCGTTTTCTCCGACTCGTGTCTCCAACGTGTAACATGAGTCGTGAGATGCCCTGCGTGTGTCCAGTATGTACCGGCATATCCGAGTCATTTCCATGGGCTCTTTGCCGCAGCAAGGTTGTATCGGATCCTGGGGGAAACATGGGGAAGCTGAAGCAACGGCCAATAACGAGCATGCCGGAGTTGGAGTTCTTCTCACGAGCCAAAGAACTATCGTCCTGCCGTGCTGTTGCAACGACGACCTGCGTGTTCCAGTGGGGCTATTCCATCACATTGATAGCGTTCTCTCGTTGCACTAAGATGGAAACGCGGGGTGTGGAGCGACCTGCGCAGGTCGAGGCAGTTGTACACACGCAGGTAGCACAAAACTGCGGGTTGTTTCTCTAGTAGATCGTCACTGAAACTCCGAGATTGGAAGTCAATTTTGGGAGAGCCGCGTAAATGAGAGTGATTGTGCCCCCACACACTCGTGGCGGCTCTGCAACTGGAGCGTAGGAGCTGGTGTGTGGATGAGGGTATCACAACGACAGCTTTAGTGAACCCCTCCATCTCCATTCTTTATACATAGTGGAGTTGGTATTCTTGAAATTTGACTTTCATATATATATCAAAGGAAACGGTCTCCTAAGTTGAGATACAGCAAGATCCCACTACACACCTCGAACTCACAAGCAAGACCGACTACAACCTCGAACTCATAAGCAAAGACCGACTCTTTGCTTTCCTTCTCCTTCCCGAAAACATCTCGAACCGTACGAAATCGAAATAAATAACCGGCAATATGGGCAGCGCCGGCGCACCAACATGGCTCGAGAAGCTCGAGGAGCAGAGTAAGCAACCTAGACTTGAGGATTTCGTGAGCATGCACTGACAGGGTCAGTCAACGTCGACGTCGACTGGATGGATCCCGAGTATGTTGCCAACATGCCGATTCGCCCTCACGATCAGACCAGCAACCAGTTGTGGGTTGATATCCAGCTCGGTGACGCCTCCAACGCCGACCTTCTCGCCCAGACAACCAAGGAGTTGAAGAACGAGGGATGGCTCGCCATCTACACCCGCATGGCGGTGCTCATGTGCAAGAAGAACATCGACAACATTTCCGGAAGAGTTCTCCTCCAGACCCTTCCTTCCAAGGCATACGACACCAAGTTCACTCTCGACCACGCCCGCCTGTACGCCAGCGAGTTTGCTCGTGCTGGCATCAGCCGCGACAGGTTTTGTATCAAGATCCCTTCAACTGGCCCTGCCTTGAACGCCGCCAAGATTCTTAGCGCTGAGGGTATCCCAACTCTCGGCACGGCTTTGTTCGGCTTGCCTCAGGCTATTGCTTGCAGTCAGGCTGGGATGCTGTATATCAGCCCGTACTTCAACGGTAAGACCCAACAATGAATGATCGATACTTGACAGGTTACTGATGAAGATATTCCAGAGACCCAAGCACACGATGATCTGTCACTGTGGCCCGATGTCGAAGACCCTGCCACTCAGCACCCAATGAGCGCCCGAATCGTCCAGATCATTGAGACATACAGGAGACTGTACAAGGAGACTGGCCGGGAGCAGCCTCTGCTGAAGAACGCTAGGTAAGAAAAGTCCATGTCCATTGGCGTTGACAGCCTCGACTAACACGGTGTTTAGTTTCATTTCCGCCAAGGAAGCCATGGCCGCCGGTGAGTTGGGATGCCACTCGGCCACCATCTCCCACACCGTGCTCAACCAGCTCGCCGCGCTCGTGTACGACGGAAGCAAGCAGCCCGGCGAGGGAGTTCCCAAGCCCTCCAACTACTACAAGAGCGCTCTCCCCACACCCGAGCGACTCAGGAAGCTGGCGACCGTCGACCCTCTCGCCGCCGCGAACTGGGACGGAAAGCTGGCGAGCACTGACATCGACTACCTCGCGAACGAGGGTGCTGAGCTGCAGAAGGCCATTGCCGCTGACCCTATCACCCAAAACCGACTGGACATTGCCCTGGAGCTGTTCACCGGTGGAGAGGAGCGAAGCAAGCAGAAGGTTGAGGTGGCACTGAAGGCTCTTGCTTGAGAATAGGAATGAGAAAAGTAAAGATTTATCGATTTATCGCGCGCAGGATAGAACAGATTGGCTTAAATACATAATACACATTTGTGTGATCAACGACCATTCCATCAGTGATGTGATTGAGAGTGCTTGTTGGCGTTGTTTAGTGAGAGATCCGCGGATCGTTCATGAATCCCAAAGGATCGATAACATGCGACGTAAATGGGGCGTGAAACGGTAGATCGACAGAGTCTTCAAATTCAGTGGTAAAAGCGTCGATCTGGGATTGATTATGCGCCATTCCGCCGAGGTACATCCCATCCAGATCGAAGGCGCCCTGGTGCGCATCATGGAGAGGCATGTTCAAACTCAGGTCGTCCAAAGGCAGTGCCTCGAGAGAAGCGCCCGCGTCTTGCGCCGCAAGAGGAGGCACAATGTGAGCCATGCTAAAGTTCGGTATTTGATCTGCCGATGATCCATAGCTGTCCGCGTTCAAGAGGCCATCGTCAATCAGTCCAATGTCTATCTCCAGCTCGGTCGCACCAGGCACGACGTGAATAGAGTCTCGGCGCTCCTCTTCCAGATAGGGAGCGTTTGCATCGGTCTGTCTGAGCTCGATTCCCGCGCCTGTTCGCCATCTGTTCACCTCGGCGATGAGGTCTTCGCGTTCGGCGAGTAGCTGGTCAATTCTTTGGGCCGACTCGTCTAGCTTTGCTTGTTCGGCCCTGTGGAGCATCAAGCTCTCGTCGAGGACGACGTGTTTTGACAAGCGGCTCACATCGGATGATTGAAGAGAAGGTATCACAGCGGCGAGACTCTAGATAGAAGAGATCAGCCTCACTCGATCTTCAAGATGGTTTGAACTGGATGGATTTGTCTTACCGATAACCGATCTTTGAATGCCTCCCTCCGCGATCGCTCAAATACGCGATGAGCCGCGCGCTCATCTGCTGTAAAGTGCCGTACGCGTTTTCTCCCATTCCTGTCCCTTTGGTTCACAGATTGACCAGAAGCGTTCTCTCCTGGAGGGCCGTTCAAGGAGGTTCCCCGCGCAGGAGAAGAAGAGTCGCCCGGCGAAGTCATCTCCTCGGAGGGGCGTTGGGGGCGTGGAGCGCCACTATGCTACTAGGATCAAGCGTTTTTGAAGGTAAATGAACAGGATGTGTGTATAATCAACCGAGACAGTCAATCTCTAAGTCAACGGCCCATCGGCGGCCCATCGCTTGCAATCAACAGTCTTGAGATTCCCTTTGCGAGCTTGTGAAGGAGACAAACAGAGTGTTTGGCGGGGGAAAATGAGTCGCGCGGAGAAATGGCTTTGCGGGGAGAGATCGTCGGTCATGAATCACGGGGTAAGTTAGTTCGTTCCCCATCCTAAGGTAGCGACAACGCGAATCATGGCCTTGATCCCTACTAAACGGGTTGGATCTAGTGGCTTGGCATCTTTCCATCAGGGTATTAACCGGTGTGGGTAATCAGGCAATGCATGGGCTCATGTGAGATTTGGAGAAGTTCGGCATAAGTTGGAAGCTATAACCTATGCCACGGGTTGCGACCGCTGCTTCTAGCTCCAAATGGCACATCAACGTAGTGTCAGATAGGCATCATGCTTAATACAAATAGGAGTTCCCATTATATCATCAGACTACAACGTTTGGAGCAGTTAGGTATTGCTATTACTTGTCCATGCTTATGATGGCATCCATATTGCCGTGGGCTTCGTTTACCCGAGCGGGTTCGAACAACGGCCAACCTTCCCAAGGCCGATAATGCTTGGTTTCGCTATAGCAACCACTCAAGGTCAGGGAGGTGTACAGTTTCTTGGAGTAAGTAGTCTTTTGGAGAATGCTCATGCATAAGAGACGCCTCGTGTTGGCCCATCATGGCCTCAACCCTAACCCTGACTCTGCCCGGCTGCCAAGCCTCGGCAGTCCGGCCCACGGTGTTTTCGAATGACTTGCAATATTGCCAAAGTTGTGCATTCGTCCCGTCAACGAAGTACTCGGTACGTTCAAACTGCATCATCAGATGGTTCAGGTTTTAGTCTAAACGGTTCAGGTGGGTGTTGTACATTTGCGTTCGAGGCGGTAACACAAGCCTGGGAAGACCTTTTGTATAAATGCAGTTGCCATCCTTGAAGACCGAGAAATCACCCTGGACCGTGAAAAGTCTAGGACATAAGTTTAGTTTGTATTTATCAAAAGCACCTCTTAGTTGACATCTACGACGTTTGGAGATGTCATAACTAAAAAAGGGACGAATGAGCTCGCTATGTAGATACAATAAGAGTGTAGACACTCATGACAAATCACTTATGCTGACGCGAAGCCCCAATCTACCACTTAAGATCATCACGAGTATTTTAGTACTTGTAGATTGTGAGAGCGCATCGGTCAGAGTTACTTATATTTTAAGTCAGAGTTTATCGCTCTCCTTGAGCATAGCCCTTATCCTAAATGAGTGCTTGATGAGCCATCTTGGATGTCGTGAGTTTTTTCTAAGATAACTATCAATTCCGTATCAACTCTTCGAACTCAGGGCCTATATTCAAGGTGCTATCACAGACTTCCATTCATCATGCACGGAGCCATGTCGTTTTGACCCAGCCAGGCGATTCTTCCCTTTTTAGTGGCGATTTATCTGATAACAGAGGAGTGAATTGGTTAACGTGGACTAAACCGAGATGAAGCGAGAAGACTAAGTAATCTTCTGGATTCCTACCTTTATCTTAGGTTTTGGGATAAAAGTATAAAGTACTCGAAAATGGAGTTCATGACTTTGCAATCATGACCAAGAAAGTTTCTGATATAACACACGGCTGTTAGATTTTTTCCGCTCAATGGATTGCCTCTGACAACCTTCAGAGGGACTATTCAAGGTTGTGTTCCCGTTCTATCCGTAGAAGCTTAACACAAACCCATCCACATAATTACACAGGCATCGATCAGCGCAGCGGCCCGGGTTCGTATTGTTCCTTGTCATGCATCATGCAATCTATCATACATTGTGCGGTAGTGCCGGTAGGGGATTAAATCCCCAGCAAACAGGGCATGGTTGGGTTTCCACCTAAATGTCAATCCACATGGGTTATGCTGGCCACCCTTCAATTCAAGGGCGTGTTCCTGTCTTGCTTCCAATCGGCCATCTAGTACCTACATACTTGAGTGTTTGACTATTTATGAATGACCTTATTAAGAGATGCATAATTGGCTCATTTGCCACAGCAAGCATTTTTTTATATGAATGGAGCTTAATTGTAAGACATTATGTGTCCTGGGTTCTCAAAACACAGTCGCCGGATAACTGCGATAAGTCTCTAGTCTGCCATCTCGCTGGTAATCAATCGTCCACAAAAACATCTGCAGGAGAATTTTCATGAGGCTTAATGAAGCGATCTTTTGCCGATCCGCTACTTCTAGTCAAATTGGAACAGGCCAAGGGCGAAAGGAGCGTATCAACGCCTACGACTAGTCATTTCACTCCGTCTGGCCGCATCTTCGTGACGGTGAAAGTGTGCCCAGATACTGGACGTGGAGTGAGACAAAGCGCCAGACGTTGAAACCCACCATGATATGACAGTTGATGAGCGGGCTTCCAACATCCGTTCGCCTCATATGGACAGTGCACTACTGCAAGCCATCGACTGAGATCCCAAGTACCGAAGACCCTGAGGCTAGCTCAGCCACTTGAAATAAGAGATTGTTGCCCCAGAGTGCGGCAAATGCGTTTAGCTGCCCTCAGTACACATTGCCATTCCACAACGAATGTAACGTACGCATGCGCAGTCTTTCTCGTGCAACTTTGGCGGCAACCTTATTCTTGGCTTTCTGACGCTTCGAAGTTACTTTACTTTAGATACGTGCATTACTGTGCACACACGTCTTCTGTTTCCATCTGGTGTCAAGGCCGAGGGAAGCTGCCCAGGTAGGGAATCAAAGCTTCGTCCCTTGGCCCGTTATGTCAAGCGGAGACTCACATGAAGCGAGACATCACTCACCAAACTAAATAAATCAGACCCTGAAGTAAATACCATACCGGCAATTTAAGATGCTCGTCATAACCCGAAGCCCGGAACCGGTGTGACCGGGTAGTGATCTGCCCTGTCAATATCCCTGCAACCCCCTTGATCGCCGTCCACTACCGCCTCTTCGAGTCCAATCATACTAGCCCCAGAAGCCATGTTAGATTTCTCCTTGTCTTCGGCCGACCGCCCGTTAGTAGCGGCGGGATAACCGCAAAATTGGCTTCTACTGGACGGTATCGGGGTGCTCCAGATCAGACTACCCAGATTCACAGGAGCTAGGGCTGGTTTTATTCGCAGAGACTGCTGAACCCAATCAACCCAAGCTCCGTTCGCCCACATGGACACCTTCGCATGCCGATCTTCTCGAAGCTGGATACCCTTCTGTCGTATCAGAACGGTAGAAGTCCATGTGGTATAGGCCCGTGTTCGTGTATCTTCTTTCGAAGAAGTAAAACACACGAATGTGACACTTTCCCACCCGTGATATCCCGAATTTGACAAAATCTAGCTACGGGAATAGTCCCAGGATGTTAGGTTGTTGAGGAAGAAGAACCATTCGGTCTAATGGGTAGAAGGTAAGAATAGCTCGACAGTCTGCATCAACCTCAACCACTTTCATCGCCTTTGCTGCTCAGGGACATGATATCTGTCTATATTCAACACCCCGGGAACTCGTATGCTATACTGCAGCTGGTAGATCACCACGAGGATCACCGCAACGATCGTCGGAGCTCAGCTCCCCCAATCTCCAACACAAAACCCACTTTGGTTCGGGTGAAGCCCTGGACGGCCGGGCCACATCTTGGTGGTCATGACTCTCCACCTTCATGGAGTTGGGAGGTGAACATAAGCAAGGAGAGCTACGGGATACTGTGGATACCCTAGTCCCGCCTGCACCTAGATAGACGATGCATCCCGATTTGCCTATGACGATGGCAAGTCAAGGAGAAGCCGAGTTGACATAGAGTAGGCACTGAGATGTTTTAGAATCTTTGTATATAAACCACCGTAGCTGCCACAATACAGCACGTCTTCATCCCAAAACATCATCAATCTCTCCGACTCAACTTCCACATCAATTACTTCTTAATCACCCATTCAACCTTCCAACCAACTCCACCTATAATCAAGATGCTTTACTCTACTGCCCTCTCCGTCTTCACCTTCGCCATTGCTGCCATGGCTGCTCCCGCCGAGATCGTCGCCCGCCAGGATGGCGCCGGTAGCTGCACCTCGGCCGGCGCGGCCCAAGTCTGCTGCGACGACCTTCTCAAGTGCCTCGTCCAGATCCTCGGAACCCCTTGCTCCACCAACACTTACTGCTGCGACACTGACGCCCCTACCGTAAGTCTGAACTACATCGAACACTTCTTATGTTGCCCAGGTTGCTAACACGAAAACACAGGGCGGTCTCGTCAACATCTCTGCTCTTAACTGCAACCACATTTAAGTATGCTTTGAGCGAGCTTGGAGGGTATAGGACGTGTTAGATGAGAAACAGGTACCAAAGACACAGGCGTGTGAAAATGCATTCGAGGCAGTAGGATATTGTAACGTGGGGTTCATGGCTATATTTTAAAGATCTTTTGGCCTGTTAGTAGTCTATTACTTTTAAGAAGCAATTGAACAATCAAGAGCCGCAATCTTCTTCTTTTTGAAGAAGGACAAGTACCAAGTACTCAGAAGTCTAGTAAATCGCAAGGTATTTTGTTCTACACCAGTAGCATACTAAAGAGAGAACAAAAGAACTTGGACGTCGAAACTTGAACTTGGCTCGCAACAATCCGGAACAACACATATTTCATCGACAACTCAAGTCAACAGAAGCAGCTAGACCTCACTCGCATACAACACTTCGCCAAGCCGACATGTATTACGTATCAAAATGTTTGCTACTGTGCTCGCGACATGGTGTCTATCTCACATGCTCGTGTTGTCCAGGTGTCATTAGAATTATTCCCCGTGTCTGTTCCCACTTTCACATTTCAATGATCTGGGGAAACCGAAACCGTCAAGCATTCGCCAAATCATCTCCTACTGTACATACCTTGCTACTCTACTTTCTAGTCTCTACAAGAGTAGGCACTATTCTAGCCGAACCGCGGGCCGGCGCTAATGATTCAGTAATCCGGGGAAATGCTTCGTCTTCTAAATACAAGTTATACAACCCTGTCAGACTCTAGCATTCATCGAGAATAAGATCTCCTGGCCGGTCTAGTTCCTGCTATACCCCTCTTTATCTTAAGCTTATAGTGGTAGATTTGGGCCATGCCCCCTCTAATTTTCGGGAATCCGGGGAACCTCCTAGCTTCTGATCATTTTGCGGGGGAAAAACAGCCGAATCTTGCTTGTCATGTTTGTAAGTCTTACTAAGTTTCTCCTGTGCTGAAAATGACAGTACCGTGAGACTAACGGTCTCGTTGGAAGAAAAGGATCGGACGAAGCGGAGCACGACTTCAGCTCAAGACAGAGTCTGCGGCAGATCAATGGAAATGTTCTCCCGATGCCCAGGATTGAGATCATGCCCAAAACGTACCTATATATAGACATCTGGACTTAATGGATATATAACTAACACCCGCCCTCTGAATAGCTTAACCCTATTCATCAAGGCTATTCAAAGATTCATATAATAAAATGGGGATTAAAGATCACATCCTTGCCGGTTTGGCTGTCTTGGCCACCGGTGTAGCTGGCCACGGCTCGCACTCACAACAAGAACTCCTTATTTCGTCGCCCAACTTCTCAGTTCAAGGGTCGTACGCCCCAAACATCTCCTCGTCAGTGCGTCAGTTCCTCGGTATTCCATACGCAGAACCTCCAATTGGACAACATCGTTTCCGGCCTCCTGTCACGAAAGAGCCATACCAGAAAAGACTCAACGCCACAGCCTTTGGACCAGCATGCATGCAGTACGACACTGGCGCACCCTCCGTCTTTTCGGAGTACCTACCTAACCAGCAAGTCTCAGTCGGCATGTCGGAGGACTGTTTGACTCTGAACATCTGGACGCCTCCAGACCGTGATATTGGCGATGAGCTACTCCCCGTCATGATCTGGATCCCCGGCGGCGCGCTTGTGTCTGGTGGAGCTGCTGTCCCGAACACAAACGGGGCCCGATTCGTTGCCGAACAGAACATCATCATGGTGTCGATAAACTACCGAGTCAACATTTTTGGCTTTCCCGGCGCAGCAGGACTGGACGGTCGGCATTCCAATCCTGGCCTCCTAGATCAGCGGAAGGCTGTTGAATGGCTATATGAGAACATTGCTTACTTCGGTGGCGATGCCAAAAAAATGACATTATTCGGGCAAAGCGCTGGTGGCAGTAGCACCGATTTCTGGACTTATGCCTGGCCCAATGACCCTCTGGTGCGAGGCTTCATTGTCATGTCGGGCGCTGTGGGAAACCACCAGTTTGCCTTGAACCGAACACAGAACTTCACATACGTGGCGGAGCAAGTGGGCTGTGGAAACTTGACCAAGGACGATGAGTTGAACTGTATGCAGAAGAAAAACGGGACCGACATCTTAGAAATCTACAACAAGTATAACGCCTCGGAGCACGGGGGAAGAGATCTCGCGTTCGGCGCCATGGCAGACGAAGAGACCATATTCGCAAATTGGACCGAACGGAGAGAAAGAGGCCTCGTTTCCAAATTGGTACGTAGGCTCATTTATTCAGCCGCCTCTGAATTGTCACTAATTCTTTGTAGCCGATGCTCATTGGAAATTGTGACAACGACTTTGCCTCATTATACTCTCCCTTTGACGGCTCAGCTCCGAACAAAACCATTCTCGACGGTCTAACCGACGAAGTATTTAACTGTCGTGCCGCTATCGCTTCGAAATCACGACACAGTCTTGGAATCCCTGTTTGGCGATATCGGTATTTCGGTGACTTCCCGAACCTAAACCCCTTGCCATGGCTGGGTGCATATCATGCCAGTGAGCTGCCCATTGTATTCGGCACAAGCAATCTTTCCGGCGAGAACACTGCCAATGAAACGGCTCTGAGCAGTTATATGCAAGGAGCATGGGCAGCGTTTGCGAAAGATCCTGCCAAAGGGCTAAAGGGCCTCGGATGGCCGTTATATGATGCGGATGAGAAAACTTTGGTGATGTTGGGACTCAATGGGACCACGACGGCTCTTTATGCGAAGGGCACTGCTTATGATGGTGGCTGTGGACCCAACGTGGGTTAACTTGGAATGCAATCGATGCATTCGGGAGAGGCTCTTGTGTGACTCATGGCATATCGATTCAAGGCCATCTTTATGCGCGCTCAGCGATTGAAACGATACCTAGATATTTAGATCCGACCCGTTGGCTATGCCTGAACAAGTTTCTCTGTCCGCGATGTCTTTAATCATTCACAGACCAGACTATTGTACATGTTTCCGTGGCCTGAAAGATATCCTCCCATTCCGCCTCCATCTTCCCGCGCATCCAAGCCATCACTGTGGAACGCTCCAGGACGAGGGATCAAATCTTCAATCGCCCAGGCTATCCTCTCGGCTCCAACCTTTGCGCCTCCCAAATTCGGTGCTGCCGGTCCAATTTTCAAGGAAGAAAGCCGTCCCATCATGAACAGTGGAACATCATCGTTCCACATTAGGTCGTCGTTGATGCAGGGGAACCCTCCGCGGCCTTCTATGGGATGCTTTTCCAGCAGGGTTTGGAGATACGGCAGTGAAGCAAAGTCAGTTTGGATGCCCGTGGCGAAGTAGATGTAGTCCATTGACGGAAGACTCTCGATCGGTGGACTTGTCTTTACAGTCCAAGTACCCTTCCCGTCAACGCCCTCAAACTTGGCATCGACGAGGCTAGTCATGGTGTGTAGTTCCAGCTTGCCAGTTGCAATGTGCTTCTTCAGTCGCTTGTGGAACAGAGGTGTGATGCTACCGCCTCCTCGAGCTTCCTTGATAATCTCGAGTCTCTCGTCATCCTCGTCGGCAGCCCAGAAACGAGCCTGCTCTGCGTTCTTGAATTTGCCCATCCATTCCAGGCTCACATCAAAATGCTTGATCCGCAATGGCCCTCGCATGATATGCCACACCTTCGTTACGCCTCTCCGGATAGCCAAGTCCGAGAGCTGAGCAGACGTAAGACCGCCACCGACAATGAGGATGTTGGTTTGGCGGCGGGCATCGATCTTGGCTTGAACAATTGGGGCGGGGAACTGGCCGATGTGCATGCTGTGGCAGACTTGAGGAAGCGACTCTACCTCAGGCATCGAAGGAATTCGTGGGATCTTGGGTACGTTGGCTGGGCCAACGGCCAGGACAACAGTACGAGCATATCGCCGTACTTGGTTGGTTGTGATGGTGAACAGCTTCTCATCGTCCAGTGAGATACCCTTGACAACACCGTAGTCGATGTGATCTACGGACTCCTTACGGATCAAGTCTGAGCTCAACTTGTATCTGTCGGCAACCTTTTCGCAATGGTCGCAAAAAAGTGGTTGGGAAGGCGTGTAGTAGTCGTTTCGCTCTCTCAGATTGATAGATATTCGGCCTGCCTGTCTTGAACGTCGATCGTTAGTCGCTGTTATATCTTGCAGAGAAAGAAGGCGAGACTCACTTTCCACCGCAGGCACGATTTACTGTAGACCTCTTCCTAGCATGTTTGCTGATCTCCTTACCCACGCAATGTTTGATCTCGACAAGCTCGTCTTCTCGCTCATTGGAATAAGCGTGCGACAGCAGGGCGTCTCGGTCCTGTGGATCGACATGCCACAGCATGGGACTCCGCAAGTGAGAGATATCGTACGTCTTGAAGAGTCTCTTCCAACGACCCATCCAATTCGTATCGTCCGCGTCGAGGACCATCATCTTGTACTCGGGGCGAGCTGCATGGGGAGGAGCTGTCACCTTCCCGCTTTTGACATGCTTGAGGGTCATCTTCTTGCCGTATTTACTGATCCAGTGGTATCTTCGGTGTTCTTCGTCTGTAAAGAGAGCGGCTGGGGTGTGTTCGCGCAGGCGAGCGGCAATTGCAAGACCGCAAGGGCCTGCTCCAACAATAAGAACATCGAGGATGTCGTCCTCAACTGGTAGAAATTCAGCAGCCATAGTGCTATGCTTTTAGTAACCTCAATCCTGGGATACGCTGATATGTTGCAAATGGAGGATTCATGGACGAGAGAATACGGAACAGTCGAAACAACAAGGGCGTGCCCTCTTTCTTTGTAGGCACTGATAGAGGTATTGTGACTGGCTGCGACATGGTCTCCGTTGCCGGCGACACCTCATGGAGGCTCCTATAGTCTATGGATTCAAGGTGCAATGAGAACCTCTACGGCTTCACTACGCTGCTTTATTTGGTGTCTTCTGCTGCATTTCTTTTTGGGGTATCTTGTACCCTGATGGATATCGTCGTCACATCATAGGACATCAAGGTTCCCGCCAACATATAGAAACCGTTAAAGTAATAAGGCCCCACGAGACTATTACTAGTAGCATACTCCCTCATGTCAAAAGTATTGGCTTGAAGAGCTATCCTCGTCAAGCAGATGTGTATCAAGATAGTTTGTGATTGTATGATAATTCGAATTATGGATCGCCCATGCATATGCGATGAGTTAGGAGTGTTGAAACTATGTAATGGCCCGTAGAGAAAGTCCCATGTAGTCCGATGATAAAAGAAGGACTCAACGAATGCCAGCTAGGCCGCGACACATACACAATGCAAATACTCTGAATCACTTTATCCAGATATGAAGGTCAGGCATCTCCCCTCCCATCATTGACAGCCACTCCTCACTTCGAAACTGACAATCCATTATCTGCACTCTCTCGAAAGTGTAACCTTCAATCACCCAGTCTCCCTTCGTTTTACACGGCTCCAAACACATCAATAGCGTGACAGTCTCAACATTTTGATCTACCGTTCCGAATATTGGCATAAACTTGATCATTCCTGGCTGTTTCGCTCGCCAATCTTTGTCAAGCTGGATCGTTCCGACCACCAGGCCATTGTGGGGAGATGAGACCTCATAAAGAGCGTTGGTGGCTCCGATGTCACTGCTCGACCGGAACGAAACCTCAAGATCACCTGCCTTGGTGAACAGATACAGCGGCATTGGCCCTGAATCGTTCATACCGAATGCGAGTGAGCTGACCTTGGGGGAGGAGGTAGCAGGCTCCCGACGTCGATCATAACCCATGAGCCTGCTCCCGGTGCTGTCCGTCCCCTTTGACTGATATTCTTTGATGAGAGCATCTGGAAATATCGGCTTTTGCTTCCAGCCCTGCCAGGACCAGTTTGGAAACTCGTCTCGACGCGACATTGGCTGATGTTCCTCCACCCTCCAACAGAAAAGGTTGTCAAACGCTGTGGAAGGAATACCTTCAAAGAAGGAATTTGCCTTGCCATCCATAGAGTAGCCGAAAATCCTAGAGATTCCCTTCATAGCATTGGCAAAATCCGCCTCTGAAGTCAATCGCCTTCGTGAGTACTTCTGAACAAGGGCAAGATAGGTTTCCAACTGTCGTCCAGATTTGATGTCAGATAGACACCCAGGGCGTTCGCAATTCATGAATCCCTTTGAGAGTTCCAGATCGCTTAGTCTTTGGCTTTTGTCTCTTGCGTAGATGTAGACGCCACATTGGAAAAACACATCGGTAGACGTAAAAGTCAAGAGACGACGCGACAGGAGTTTCTCTTGAAATGTCCATCCTCTGGTGTTCCAAGTACTTTGAGAAATAGATTCCTCAAACCACGCCTCCAAATCAAGGTCCTCGGCGAATGTGTCTGCTAGAGGCTTGGTGATCAATGGAGACGCTGCGCCATCTCCACTTGCTGCCACGAGTGTAAGTGCAGCGTCCCGGTAGACGTCTCGCATACCATTAAGCTGGAAGATCTTGTCTCGAGGGCTATCCTGAAGGATGCAAAGGGCGTCGACCCAGATATATCGGTAACCCAGTCGCTGGGTCACAATCATTGCTTCACTGATAGCCTGTGAGACTGGCTTGGATGAATGCTTAAGACCATCTTCTTTGGACAGTGCATCTATGTTGCCTTTCAGTAGACACGTTTGTCCAGACGCTCCCCAGACGTAGCTAAGTGCCACATACTGGGCATCCTGAGGTGCTGTCACAATGCAATTCTTATCAACATCGACGAGCCGTAGGAGTGGCGATCTCTTTGTGGCGGCAAGATGGCAGACTGCGTGTGAGACCTCCGAGTCGTTGCACTCTTCCAGCCAACGTATCATTCGCTGAATGTGATTTTCCGAGAAGCCAGTTGGCAAAGATGGCAGGGCACTAATGCTATCCACGACCCGCGGGACTGACTCGTTCGATCGCGCGCTTTGTGCTGATTGTTTGTTCGTCTCTTGGGATATCTTCACCGGTGGCTCGAGAAAGGCGCTCGCCTTCGGAACTGTCGACTCGACATAGGAATCATCCCAGTCATCGATACTTAGGTCCGGGATAGCGTCCTCTGACCACAAGACCTGGACCAAGTACACAGCCTTTTCCCATCCTTCGTTTCCGTCGTATGAAGAACACCTGGACGCAGAGTGAGCAAGCGGCTAGCCAACGATCATCCCTCTCCGAACTGCTGCTGGCATCACCTTGTACTTACAAGAACGAAAAAGACGACTGGAGAAGCTGCTTGGCCCGCAACAGAATGGTGCAGGCGATGGAATCATAAGGCCGCTCGTTCGTCTTGCACTGGAAGCTATTGTCGCTGTAGGAGTCGACGGGTGTTTTGCACAGGACGAATGGTTCACAACCACTGATACTGCTTAGCGTTGCAACGCGCAATGGATTGAAGGACTTACTCCGTATGAATCCCATTAAATATGATGCCCTCTTCGTCGTCCACCACCGGGCGAGGGGGGCGGAGGAGTTTGTCTATAGCCGCTGCATCATCGCCATACTCGCTTTTGGCCTCCAGCGCATCCCAAACACGATCGCTGGTTAGATCGACGTCCGCGGCGTCTAATATCAAACGAGCGTCTTGTACGAGTTTCGGCCAAACCTCGAGCCATCGCTTTTCGCTTTTAATTTTCCAATTCTGTGTGTAGCTAGATGCGGTGAGCGTGATGTTAAGACCAGTGAAGACATGCGTTTTGTGTGATGTGATACATACCCCATTCTTGATTGTTTTTCTTTAGTCTTGAAAAGTCAAGATACTTCTAAGATTAAATCAGTGCTGTCATTTGAAACTTTCTGTCGCAAGTCAGACAATAGCGAAAGACATAAACCACAAAAGCCTGTGGAGCGATCTATGCAATTTGACCCATGTTGCTAATGTGGCGAAGCAAGAGGGAGCTGGGAAGCCTAGAAGCTGACAGCACCAAAGGACCGAAGAAAAGAAAAAAATAGCGAACAACTTCATCAACTGACAATAGCATAATGTCACATTATTCATCGTGGTGTCTAGGACCCAAGGACTCCAAACCTTCAGCTTTGATTTCTAATATCTCGGCTGCAAACACGGACACCACAACTAGGGCTGTCACGTAGACAGTGCATCCTCGTAAGGACTGCAACTAATGGTTCTTTTCGTAGTCTTCGAACTTCCCACCTCCGAGTACGCCGCTACCGCGGATCGTGCTACTGCAGTGAACACGACTGACCATCACGCCACTCCCGAAAATGAAGGTTGAACATTCAAGCAACTACGTTGTAAGCTCACAATATATAACTTGGAGTCTTTCGTCACTTTGGTTATTACAGTTGGTAGTATCCAACAGCATTATTAGAGAGCTACCTCAGTTTATCACAGACCAGCCATCCTCATCAAATCTACCAAACGCATCATCGTGCAGTGCAGATGCCAAAGACTGAGCCAACAGACGAAGTGATAGGTCCTCAAATTACCGACAGCGGCAATCTTGTCATACCCGATCGATCCTGTCGCGTCCAGTCGCGTGTGAGACAAGCCAAGCGATGAACGTATCACGAAGCGCAAGCATCGTTCGCGGTGATGTCATGGCTTTGACGTCACTTGTCGCTCGTCACTCGTCACCGAGGTGGCAAGCAGCCTCCAGCTTCAGCACGCCAGAGGGAGGAATGCAGCAAACTTTCCGCAAACAAAAGCAGCAGTGATTGCTACTTTTGAGCTACCTTCGAGTATCAGAATCAATCCTCCATTATCACTCCTTGACATCACTCCTCGCCGCAAGACAATCCAAAACAAAATGTCTGCTTCACGCCTCACAACCACTATCCGCTCCGCGGCCGGCAGCCTTCGAGTAAGCCCGCGCCTCTCTGTTGCACCAGCTCGCCAATTTCACTACTTCCGCTACCTCAACAAAGACTCTGCTCAAGACAGTGACGCCGGAGCAATTGACGGCCTCTCGGGCGGCAGCGTCAAAGGCCGCACCGGCGGCGGCAAGCCTCTCGACAGCAGCTCCGACAACGCGCCCCCGAAGCCCAAGATCTCGAACCTCAGCGTCCCCGGCAACGCCCAGACGGCCGAGTTGACAGAGGAGCAGAAAAAGGAGGTGGAGGAGCACAATAAGGACTTTGCTGCCAAGCACGATCACGGCAACCAGGCGCCCGATGACAAGGTCGACAAGAAATTCTGGAGTGGCCGAGCGCATTAGCTGACGAACTACGATGCGAGGGTTGGGAAGTTCAGGGCGTGTAAAAGTAGAGCGATGCGGACAAAAACGAATGGAGGGCAAAGGAATTGCTTCCAAGGGCGAAGATAACTGTGTACGATAGCCGAATAAACGTGGCTGGACATCATCGTGTCGCCTCTGAATGTACCTTGGCATGATGGGGTAGAATTTGGCATGCATCAGTTTGCATGTTAAGTGACCAACTTGCCGCGTAAAGCTGCGCTTTCGTATGCAATGTAGTCCTCATCCATGAAGTGGCCAGACCAGAAACTTGACAAGCAATCTTCAGTTACACAAAGCTATAATGTTGGGATGAAGGATGATTTTAGAAAATGGGACAACATCGTCTCATAAACTTTGAAAGGCAGTCTGCGACTTCTCAATATCCTAAATGACCTTGGCTGATCAGGCGTCTAGGATACGCTCCGGGGTAGGCGGCGTCATAAAATATTGTCACAAGAGTAGATCATGACATTGAAAGAGATGCAGCTTGAAAGTTCTCTGCCGGAGCCCAGCAGTTGTGGATGTGCAATTTGTTTGGGAGGCTGGCAATAGCTTCAGCCTCTGGGATGTAGTTATTAATCTAGCATACAGATCTCGTCCCTTCCAGTGGTATCTCGCAAGCGGCAGCTCTCTTCACGAGGCTTCACAACGACATGCCAAAATACAGTCGAGTTTCTGGTATCTTGGCAAACGTATGCCTCGGCCGAAGCTTAAGGACTTTCAACCAGGGAAACTGGTCTAGCGGCGCAGTATTGATCGTCTCAAACAGCTCGACAGTTCGTTGGCTAAGACTGGACGACCACTGTTGTGACAGTCATGACTTTGATCGCCGTGGCCCCCAGGCGAGATCTTCCTCATTTCGACGGATGATGCTGCAAGCGTAACGACCTGAAAGTGGGTTTGCTGCTCCACACGAGCTTGTCATAGCTTTGCACGTTGTCAAGTCAGTGACCTAGGTCCAGACGTCCAAGGATAAAACAGTCCATCACGAGTCAACACCTGCGACATGCGACGCTAGACTTCAACGGCGGGATACTCAAGTCTGTGGAACTGGATAACCATTGTCAGGTTGAAAATCTGTAAACAGAGACTGTTAGCTTCTGCCAGTGAAGTGAAGAGAAACAGTGTTTTGAGCGGGGGTAATGTCAGAAAAACTGAAGAAATCATACAAGGAAAACCTTGTCAATTACAATCTAGCGTAGTGTATATTCATCATGTAGGAAGGCGTGTGATGTGTGAAGTGTTCAATGACTTACCAAGCAGGTTATTTTCTGGAACGCATCGCTGAGGATGCGGCTGGAAAGCCGGAGTGACGGATTGGTCATGACCGTGAAAGAATGGAAACCACTGAGGGATTTCTACATGAGTTCATGGCCTCATGGTCGTCCCAGACCGGAATCACCAGCATAGAGGTTCCCAATCGCATCACGGATACCATCCACGAAACCCTTGATCAAGCCCTGAGGTTTGCCTCTGCCATCTGCCCCACGAGAAGGCTCTGTGCCTATGGTTGGGAGTACATTATCACCGGCCGATAGACTGACAAACAAAGCAAAAGGCACCAGCCAGACGCAGAGTCCGAAGTAAGACGCGATCATGGTGAAGGTCGGCGAGTCGACCTTATCGTAGTACGAGGATCTCCTATGAGCTCGCGACTGGGTATCGGAGAAGTGCCTGAACCAGACATAGTGGTTCACGAGGACGAGAACTTGAGCCATTGTTAGAAGCCTGGACGGCAAAAGAGAAGTAGGGAGGGCGCTTACCACAGGACAACACGAACAACGGGTCAAGGAGCTTCACGAAAGGGAAGCGCCTCATATTCCCGAGATACACCACGTGCGACGCGATGCCAAGCACGGTCGCCCAAAATGGGAACCCATCCACGATCCAGAGGAGTGTTTGAATACCAACAATGGTGTAGATGAGCCGTGTGAGGAAGCGTTTCGCGAAAACACTGTGCTCTTCGACAAGCTCCGACAGATAGTAAAGACCAGAGGCGATAGCTAGAGTCAGGAAGCAGAAGCCGATGAAGGCCCCAGTATAGCCGACAAGAGGGAGAATCCACATGATTGCAAATGTCACGGAAGATCAGGAAACGATTTCACATGGCGGTGTTGCGAGAACCAGGTTTTGTAGGAAAAGAAAAGTCGATAATTTCGAGGGCAGAGGACACGTTCAGGGATGCTACCAATCGCGAAGCTGCCAATTTCATCGGCTCGGAAGCTTAATGTTCCGAGTCGCGTTCGATGGATCCGTTCCTGGCCGGTGGCATGTAGGCTTATCGATAACACCCCCACTCACAAAAAAGTCGGAATCTTCGTCGACGACAGAGACTCAACGATAACGGGCGGCTGGAACGCGGATATTTGCGCAGTTGAAGCTCTTCGCAGATCCCAGGCACTTTGGCATCTCAAGTATTCTACAGGTTCACTTGTAGCTAGAACTCGCTCGCCATGTCTCGCCCCGAGGATACTCTGTACGTCGCATAGCCCCCACCTCGAAGCCCCTCTAGCTCACACGATGCAGCGCGGCCGACGTCCACTACGACGATGCCGAGGCACGAAAATACACGACGAGTTCTCGAATCCAGAATATCCAGGCCTCGATGACCCAAAGAGCGCTAGAGCTACTCGACTTGAAATCGCCGTCGTTGATCCTCGATGTGGGCTGTGGAAGCGGTCTCTCTGGAGAGATCCTTTCGGCTATGGACCCCGAGGAGGGTGGCCCTCATACGTGGATTGGCATGGACGTGTCGCCGTCTATGCTCGATATTGCGCTCCAGCGGGACGTCGAAGGCGATTTGATGTTGGCGGATATCGGGCAGGGCGTACCATTTCGAGCAGGCACTTTCGATGCTGCCATTAGCATATCAGCCATTCAGTGGCTATGCAGTGCTGAGACCAGCGATACCTCACCAGCCGGACGGCTGACGCGATTCTTCAACGGATTATACGCTTCTTTGAAGAGGGGCGGGCGGGCCGTCTGCCAGTTCTACCCCAAGAACGACCAACAAAGGACGATGATCACCCAGGCAGCAGTGAAGGCCGGCTTCGGAGCCGGTCTTCTTGAGGACGACCCAGGAACCAAGAATGTCAAGCTCTATCTCGTTCTCACGGTTGGAGGCGGCGCGATTGACGGAAACAACGGAGATATCACAGGCGTTGTCGAGGGCATGGACGACGTGGATATTATGGATGCGAGAAAGACAATGAAGGCCAAGAACATTGCGGTAAAGAAGGGCAGCAAGGGATGGATCGTCAAGAAAAAAGAACAGATGGAGAGGAAGGGAAAGGTCGTCAAGTCTACTTCCAAGTACACTGGACGAAAACGACGAATCGCATTCTAAGACAAGACATGTGCCTCATGATAGACGATTTCTTGCTTTGCGCGGCGTTGGCGGTTGGGTGTCATTCCGAAATATTAAGACAAGACAAAACATCAGATACCCGTTCTTTGCAAACTGCTACAAGATAGCATGCGCCTCGTAATATCTCGCATAAGCATCTTCCGCGCCCAGAACATACAGGCGGCGTTGCGCGCCTTGGTAGTGCATTTGGACGCCATCCACTCAATTGCGTTGCCTGTCGGTCAGCCTATAGCCCACGAACCCATGTTCTTGATATGTTGCAACCTCGCGTATCGACTATCCCACTACGCCATTGGACAAATCGTTCGAAGGATATTCACGCATCGCCGAACAGGCTCGAAGTAAGCCGGCATGTTTGCCAGCAACGTCAACAGCGGTAGGTATCACGTCGCCGGGGCCGAACCCCTGTGGCAGTCACACAAGCGTGAATTTTTCACCAGCTTCCTCCGTTTCCGCATGCTGTATGACATTATCTAGAAGCTACTACGCCGTCTGCGTTCGAATGTTGATGTACAGACTTGATCTATTACGTGCTGCGCAAACAAATCGACGACAGCTCGAAAAGGCGGCCTCAGTGGTTCTTTCATTGATACATGTTACATCCTAATAGGCATCCATTATCTGCAGCTATTTGACTGCATTGAAGCAAACAAGCCGGTATTCCTACAGCCTAATATCCCATATATGCGCCATATCGGTCACTTGCCTCGTTGCTCAACTTGCAATCCGTATGAGGCCCTAATTCACCACTTGCGAACGACTCATCTGGGTATTAAGTTATCCCTATTGCTCTTCCGTGACTTCCTCACTCCGCGCCACGCTGTGCTTTCTTTCATGTCTACGGATGCATACTGCCGACCGACGGGTGTCAGAAGCTGCCGTCTGGTATGGCAAACGTCTTACCGTAATTGTCCAACTTCACCAAGCATCCGTTTACTGAATCAGTTCGATACCATACGTGTCGTTTGTAAACTGAGTTGATGATCCATCGTTGTCCCCCGGTCGAGGCCTTAGTGTCTAGTCGTGGGTGAAACGCAGGTCCAACAGTTCTTTAAGCCTTCGTTGGCTCCGTTGGCACATGTCTCGATTGAGTACTGGCTGGGGCTCTGTTAGAATCTTCCATTTGTTTGCATAGAAATTGCGTGAATGACAGGCACCGAAACTGGTTTGCTGCCTTACAGAGATCAGTCACCGTGAGAATCTCTTTTCTATAAATTCGTTGCTCACTCTAGCAAGCTCACCTCAGCAACCTCACACCAAGCAACACATCATTGAGAAGCAACAATTTCCCCATCATATCAAAAAAAAAACTACATCAGGCACGACAAGAACAAGCAAAGAAACTGCTCATCCATCAAGATGCGAGCTTCCACGATCGTAATGGCCTTCGCTATGGCTATGCCAGCCATTGCTGGACCACTGGCATACGCAGCTTGCCAAGCTGCCTGTGCAGCTGGAGCGGCGTGCTCGGGACCAGCTGCTATTCCGGTATATGCCGCTTGCCAGGCGGGCTGCGTCCCCTTGCTTATAGCGCCAACCCCTTAGGGGCCTTCTTCATTGAGTTGCGTCTCCAATTCTTATTATTCGATCAAGGCTAATCGTGTGAAGCGGTGGTCAAGCTCTCACAACAGTCGGGGATACGAAGCGCCAAATGAGGACGAAGCAACAGTGACGGCGGTACTTGACGGAGTGAACTTGGGTGCTAGAGTCGAGCAGATAGAACCTCACCCTCAACCACAATATCACAAACACTCAATAAACTTACCCATAAACAATACAGCGTGATAACACCGGATGGCAAATCGAGCGTGACTAGGTTCAATACAACATCGACCACAGCACATGGTTAGACCCGTCAGATATACGCATCAAACCCCTCCACATCTCGCCTCGGGCATACAGATGATTAAGAACCGGCTTAATTGGTGAGACAACCCTGAAAGTCAACGCTACAGCTTCGTTCTCGACATTTTCTTCAACTGCCCAACATACCAAGCCTAGAAACTGTCAGATGATGCATTTGCCCTACAAGTTCAAGACGAAAACTTACGTTGTCCATGTGGACCTCGACGGCCTTGATCCCTATTTGCTTCAAAATCCATGGAGCTTCGGTTTTCTTTGCATAAAGAGCACCAACTCCGTCCTGTGTCTCGGGATTGAAAGCAATGGCTTTAGGGAGTAAGGGGTTAATAATAGCCGGCCTCGCCAGGGCTACCATATCACAGGATCCGAGAGCTACGGCCTCTTCTATGCTTTGGCAACTCCGAAACCCCCCCGTAACTATCAGGGGTACATCTGGAATGTGAGGTCTAATCTCTTTCGTGAAGTCCATGAAGAAGGCACCAGACGCGTCAGTCTGTGATGACTTTTCCCCCTTAGCTGCTTTGTCGGGACCCAAGAACATCTTCGGCGAGCTTGTCAGTCATAGGATAGCTGTTTTACAAGATGATTACTTACCGTCGGATTCTCAAATGTACCACCGCTGATCTCAATGAAATCTACTCCAGCGTCGACAATCAACTTCAACTGCTCAATGCAGTCCCTCATTTCCACCTGAGAGTGATGATCTACTGAGTTAAAGTTGATGCCAACGCAGAAATTAGTTGGCACCTCGGCTCGAATCGCCTTGATGATGTCTGTGACAACCCTTGCTCTCTTTGCTGGTGAACCACCGAATGCATCTGTACGCCTGTTTGACTTCGGAGACAGGAACTGTTCCAGCAGAAACCCATGACCAGCATGGATTTCGACACCAGCGAACCCGCTTTCTGCAGCTAGACGTGCTGTTCTCGCAAACTGTTTTGTTACCGTCTCGATCTCAAACAGAGTTATCTCGCGTGGCGTTCCAAACAGAAGCGCCGTGATGGCTTTGGCAATGAAGCCCGATCCCATCACCAGCGGGACGGCACTCGGCGCAATCGATTTCGCAAAGAAACCACGCTTGCCAGCGCCTGCGGGAGATTGTCGCCCAGGATGGCAAATCTGCATGACTGTTGGCGTACCGTGCTGGTTGCAAGCGGCTGCCCAGGGCTTCCAGGCCTCGATAACTTGTTGGTCGCTCAAAGACTGATCTACTGCCAAATCGCCCGCCGTGCAAATATGCGTAGCATCGACTTGAACGTTGCCTTCGGGTGGGTGTCAGTCATGGCCGTCTAGAGGTCCCTATGTATTTTCCTTGAGAGGAGTATTACCTGTGAGTACCATTCCCCAACCGCCGTCGGCCCAATGGCGATACAGATTCTGGAAGTGTTCATCGGGAAGCATATTGCTTGGAGCCAGGCTTTCAGCCGTGGGGGCTTTGACTAGTCGGTTGGAGAGGGTAAGGCCACATTTGAGTGTGATTGGCCTTGCAATTTGCAAGTCCGACATGTTGTACGTGCCTTGGTAAGGGAGCTGTGAAACTTCGCGGCTGTTAGTGTGTCGTGAACTGAACTTAGACGACGAGACGCTATGTAAGAGGCGGACTCATAAGTCATAACCCATGCATGGAACAATTAGCTGCCAAAATTTATGCGAGATACATACTTGAAATGAAATGAGCACTGAGTTATTATACAGAATATCTGACTTCGAAGTAGACAAACAAAGCTGGGTTGATGGATTAGTGACAGAGTCAACACACGTAATCGACGGAAGTTGAGGCACCCGAATGCTCATCTTTTGTTCGCTTTTAGCGAACGGAGACAAGAAATCCCTTGAAGGTCATTCATCCCCAAAGCCAGGATCACATCGTTTTCAGCAGGATACACTAAGCCGGTGATACTACGCATACGAGGACTCCCGGGGTGATGGTGGGCCCCGTAAGCCAACCCCGCAAATCTCCGTCATCTCCTCCACCGATCTCCGGGACATCGGAGAACAGGGGTAGCACCTACAGGGATCGCTCGTCAAGTGACTCAGTTTTTGTCTAGTTGCCGGTAAATCGATATACTATGGTGCTTTTCTTTATGGCACCTTTCTGAAGCAGAGATCAGGGTAAGTCTCTTTCACCGTTTGGTCGGAAGAAAGCCACATACAACCGTCTATCGACGCGACGAGCCAGGGGTATGGAGTAATGTCAAACAAGAGGAACTACGTATCACTTCCCGCAATAAGACACCTAAAAAGCATTGCACTTCCCAGGCGGCGGTGTGATATTCATTTTTCTGCTCCAATACCGCTGTGCTGCCTACCATGGATTAAAGATGATTCACAGTACCGCAGACATTGCTCGAATCTCAGGCTCTGCTAGTACTTCGAAGAGGAGGATGGACACTCCACAAGAAAGCAACCCGTAGTCCCTGGATTCTTTGTAACTGTCGAGGATGTGGGAGATTTCAAGTCGGAGAATTATAGAAGCAGCATTTACACAAGTGCCGAGACCCGACTCGTCCAGATTTACCCAGGCGATCTTATATCAGTATGCGAGGAGTGAGTGTAGTATCTCTCGGAAGGTTTTCAACAGAATATATACCGAAATCTCCACAGTTGAATGCCATGAGCCATGTACATGACTAGCATAACATCCCCTTGCTTCATGCGGATAAGTCTCCGAGATCGCCGAAGACACTCAGGGCTACTTAACTACGAGGAGTCGCCCTTCAAGTACCGGCAAGCTGCAGCATCCTTTTGATTCCGACCGTTCTTTATCATCTCTATCTTTGAAACTATCCGTCATGAAACAGCAAGTGTTAATCTCGCGAACCGTTTAATATTCTACAGCAAAATCATACCACCTCCCAGCTTCCTAGCGAAGATTGACGGATAGCACATCAACCGTCAACGCTGGCCAGATCCCCTTGGCGATCGGAAGGTCGGCATCCGTATAGCAGTCCCACCTCACAAGCATTGAGAGATCAACATCTTTCGCCAAACTGGTTTACGTCTTGATCCTACTACGTTATCAAAGTATCACAACATGCTGTCGTGCGACCTCGTCAGCAAGTACCAGACGTGCTCGTCTTCGTACACTTTGCGGACAAGCGGAGAAATCCCCACCATCTGAGCACCCATCAGCAAAGAATGTTTTTCAATGGTGAACTGCCCTGAACATTATGGAGTGTCGGCACTCAAGACTTTGGAAAATACTAAGAGCTAATCATTCAATATTTCACCAGCCGGCTCTATATATCCTATTTTGTCTCTCACATCTACGTTCACCATGAAAGAAATACCAAGTTTGTTGTATTCGTGCCAAGAATTGTTGGATTCTGGGCCCAACTGCAAGAATCAACACCCCTATTTGGACGCAAGTCAGACTTACTTATTTTTAACCACGTATAGAACCACGTTACATTTCAACAGCAAATATCTCACTGTAAGCATCGATTTACGTCCTGTTGATTCAATTACGGGGCATCATGATGCCTTGTTATTTCACTGCTAAAACATAGCTTCAGTACAAGTCACTTATGTACCAAACGATCCTTGTGATCGTTGGCGGTCATAATGATATCCATGGATGTATGGGCAAGAGCCATGATAAACACGAGACATTGAACAATTCTTAACAAGATATTGGCATGCTAATACCACCACTAGGTATTGTGTCTTAACAAAAGGTATATGTGTGAGGAACATCATAAAATTCCCCTACTACTATGTCCCCTATTCTCAACATCACTACGCATCCACATTTGCACATCCTCCTCCCCCTCACCCACCCTCCCAGTCCCTACAGTGTGTTCCAACCTCCCTGATCGCTGTAGCACCTCACAGCACATCGTCAACGCCGCCCGCGCCGCAACAGCAATGGCTTCATCGGCATCTCGGGAGTGCCAACCCCGAAGCATAGCCTCGATGTACGCCTCAGCACAGGCCGAGAAGATGAACTCGTGCGTCGAATGTGCCCCGTCTGACGCCCGCACGCGGCGCTCAAAGACGCCGACTGCACTGCGTACTGCGTCTCGGAGCTGTCGCCAGCCCGCGCCGTCGGTGATTGGGAAGGATTTCTCTTCCAGCTCACTAATTAGGTCTAAGCATAGCGCAGCGGTTGCCTGCCTCTGAACCAGGGCAAAGTGGCCATGTCCGTAAGTGCGCAGAGCTGCACACGAATCCGTCAGGGTTGGGACAAAGCTCGTGGGCCCAGATACAGACGATGACAAGGAAGTGACGGAAGTATTCCTTGCTGTAATTGCTAACCCTCCCGTTCCTGAAAGGTTTAGACTTGAACCACTTGACATAGCACATTTTCTAGGTGCTGTATCGCCTGATAGCACTGGATTTGCAAGGAGTAGTGCTGCAATTTCCATACGCATCTTGCGTGAGTAGTAATAAGTTGGGTTAGTGCCGGCTTGATCGGCGAACGGTGAGTGAAGAGCCAGCACGAACGGCCTTGTGAAGACATCCAACAGCTTAATCTGGAAGCCACTTGCTTTTCTAGATGCTCTCAGCATCTCTAGGTCTTGACAGCAAGCGGTGTTGAGTTCCCCGGCAAGCTGATGACTGTTCTCATAGGCTTTGGAAGCACCTGGTGCATTGGCGATCTGAAGTATCCGCAGCCGTAGCCTTTGAGTCCGAGCTAAGAGCACGAGAACCGTGGAGGGGGTGAATTTTGATTGATCTAGTGATGTGGATGGGATATCCGAGCTCAGGGGAGCCACTGCTAAATCCTCATCTGGGATACTTGAAGGAGCCTCACAATCGTAACTTTCGCATGAAAGGGGTGCTGGCAACCCCTCGTCAAAGCACATCTGCAGCGACAACTCTAGCATCGTGGCCCACAGCCGTCGACGAACCTCGGCGTCTCTAGCTGTCATGCTGGGGGAACGGATGCGCGGTTCCCGATGCAGTCCCATCTGGATCCCCATGCGAGTAAGATCATGATCCCCAGGGAAGAACCCAGCACCAGATGAAACGGCATCGTGATGCGTATGCCGCACTAAGGCAAGGAGGCACATGATTTGGGCCATGTCGAGGTCGGCCCGCGAACCCGACATCATTCTACGGGATAGCCAATGTTTGCTGTGTGCTATCCAGCGGCTTGAGTGGTGCAGCGGCGATAAGGTCGGTGTCTGGTCGGCGTCGTGGCAAACGAAGGACCCGAGTGCTATGGCGACCATAAGCTTACAGCCAAAAGATTCATCGTCGTCCACAATCGGCGGCATGGTGTTCCCCCAGAAGCGTTCGTACTCCCGGAGGAATGACGGTACATGTAGAATACGCAGGACTGATTCAAACGTTTGGATGTATGCATTGAGAAGAACATCGCAGGTCGACCGTGGTGGCAGCAAGTCTCGTGCTGTACAGGTGCTCAAGCTAGGAGCCGTGGGCCAGCCAACTATGCTCTGGGATGATCTTCTTTTATCATCACGCCCGTGTTGAGACATTCGTTTTAGTCTTACGAAACCTTCCATCAGCGGCCGTAATGACTGATATTCTGGCTGCAAAGGGACATCGCTGTCGTATTGATGACCAGCAATGCCGTGGAGAAGGAATCGAAATCTTTTACAGCGTGTAAAGGCCTCGTGCCACTGACTATCTTGAGGCTCGTGCTCGGTAACACTTGATTCAACAAGCTGTTGGGCTTCTGGGCTTGCCACTGAGGTCGTGGCCCACGTCAAAAGTGGTGGTTGCTCGCTGACGTGGCTTGGGGTTGATCCCGCCAGGCTGTTGGCTCCGGCAGATGGCCGAGTTCTGCTCGTCCAGGAAAGAGACTCGACATCAAAGTACGGGCTAGGTGACTCTGACGGGGCGGGTTTGGCTGCAGAGTTGAAGCCGCCAAGACCAAAGTGGTCGAGAAAGGTGGTTTCGGTGTCGTCGTGCATGAAGGGCATTTCCAGTGACATCAGATCCAGATCTTCGAAGTTATCCTGAAACGTCGGCTTCTGAACCGACTGGCTGTAGCCTCCTTGCGAGTAAGTTTCTTGCTGCACGCGGTCGAAACGGCCCTCGTCGATCGGCCCTGGGTTCGAGTTGTTGTACACGCATCGCAGACCCAGCGGTGAAGTACTGCATGGGCCGCATGGTGAAGCGCGGTCGCAACGAATCTTGCGCCGACGACACTGCGTACACGCTACAGCCGGGCGTCTACGCCGATAAGTTGGACCGGGATCCATGCGGGGAAAGGGGTTCAGGGCCCTCGGAGCGGCTTTGACGTGTCCCGACGGTCTGGTACCCAGGGATCTAGGAGTTTGGGTGTATTGGTGGCAGGATGGAGGTCAGGCGTTGACGTTGTTCACGCCTCGTGGACTTAAAGACAAGAGCTTGATCCTCTAAGGAGGGCTGGCATGAGACACAGACATGAACAGCCTTGCAATTAGCCTGCGTAGTTTCGAGTTTTCTTCCTGTGCACCAAGTTCGAGATAAGGAACCCGGGAACTCGACAGATATGGCGACGTGCAGTGTGAAGCTTCTAAGACAGAGTCTTTGTCCTAGGCAGGTGGGACAGTTAAGGAAGCAAGGGGTGTACTACCCGCTTGTAATATTACGAAAGGGTTTCAGCGGCAACAACATGGACCTATGAGACAATCTTTGTAGGCCCTTGCTGTCTCTTATGTAGTATCACCAGCGAAATAGAAGAGAGTTGTGTTTAAGCACGCGGGGGGGCGTGAGAAGTGGTGTCTCTGCCTGCCCTAAATGGAATCTTGGGGTGCCACGCTGTAGGAGGGGCCGTGTGATTGGCTGTATTGTCCACAAATATCTGGCGGGTAGTCCGGGATTAGTCGGCTAGCTTCCGGAAGTCTAACGCCACTGATCGGGCCGTCCCGAAAACGAGGCGCCCTCTACAAAACGGTGTTGGTCGACGGTTATGCAACCGGGCATTAACGTGGCGTTGGAAGACAACTTTGGTGCAGAAGCAGGAAGTCGAAGAAGAGATGCTCAATCACGCTCTCTCAGCTTTCTAGACTTCGATATCACCAGCCTAGAAGCCATGGAAACGCGTGGGGCTCGCTGCATGTCAGCAGCAGCCTCTGATTGGCCTCTTGGCCCGCCGCAGCACCCCCGATGCCCCTGCAGCCCACAAGACCAAAGGGGTAATTCGTGATAGCAGCACGGATTGAGCGGCAGAGGCTGTCATGTATCAGCCTTATGGTGCCAAGTCAAACCCCCCACCCCCCCAGAAGCTCAGATAGTCCAGTGCCGTCCCCGTGTGGTACTGTAGCAATGACACGCAGCACTAAAAGTGCTGACAAGAGCTTGCGTAAGACCCTCGTGAGGCTCATTTATGGATCTTGATACTAGTTAAGAGTTGAAAGATATAGTGGGCAGAACTTTTGCTGGGGTAAGCGGCACTTGCTTAGGGCGTGGCACGACTATGACTGCATGCAGTGTCCCGTGTAATGCATCCGTACGCCCGTATACCTAGTACATGTAGATCCACTGAGGGACGAGAATCATTTGCAATCTTTCCTTGAGGACCAGCCGTGCCACTGAGGGGTTGCATATAGTTCCAAATCCGATTACGCATGTCTCATTACGGCATCTCTACGATAGATGTTGTATAATATTTTGAGTATTCAACCGCAAGCAGAAGAATCCACATGCACTATCCAGGACGAAACCATCTTCGCTTTACTGACTTTTAGATAATCCACTGCGCCTGTATAAGCAGAGCCCGAACCCATTGCTCAGCAGTCTGCGTCAGGGCAAAGGCGTCAAGCTAGTCACTTGAAATGTATGTCGAAACTGTGAAAAGCAATTATATCTTACAAAGCCGGAACAAACTAATCGTCTTACCGAGCCGGAAGTCGGCCGGAAGAACTATATATAATTAATATTAGATCTGACGACGATCGATGAGCACTGTTTCAAATGTAATATTTTAGCTAAACTTACTCCAAAGTCACTGCTTCGCCGGCTTAGCTATTATGGGGGAGACACCATATCATAACATGCTGGGACCTTGCAGAGGCGCAGAGACGGAGCCATTGTGCACTATACACGCAGCAAATTGCATTATATGACCCGTCAAGGTGCATGAAGTTGGAATCTTGTCCATGGTCAGGTATACACCGTGAAGACTCAGGAAGGAGCCAAACTCTAAATCTCACTAGCTTAGATAAGGTATGGAGCGAATAACTTATCATGGAAGTATCATGTTGATAATCGATGAAGATCGTTTGTTTGAGTTATGCGAGGTGTCAACACTTTCCATTAGTGGACAAAGATATTTAAGAGTCTCCTAAACGGAACATGACTTCATTTATGTAGTCGTACATGCATGGGGGTACCTAGCTCACTGCTACCTTTCAATTTCGTATATCGTATCGGTAAACTACCTAAGGAGAGTCTAAGGAGACACTAACAAGCCGCCAAGGAAGCCAAATAGCCGCCATCACTAGTCGAGCGTTTCACCAAGCATCCCCCCATGTTATGATGCTATCGGCACTTTTAAATGCTAGATGTCCTGCAGTCTCCACCTCCATCTCGATCATTTATACAGGGCAATCTTGACGCCAGTCTTGTTGGACGGGCCGATTCGCATAACCGCCGTGTAGGGCGTGGGATCCCTCGCCTCGATGCGGCTATACACTCTTGCTAGACGCGCCAACATATACGCCGCCTCCGTCTGAACCATCATTTGGGCCGGGCATCGTCGGGGTCCTCCGCCAAATGGCAAGAACGACCAACCTCCGTGCCTTCCCTCGAAACGCTCCGGCCGAAACTCTTCGACGTCTTCGCCGAAAAGCTCAGGGTCCCGGTACATGACCGTTTTGGTCACCGACACTACGTCGCCCTTGCGGACGAGCATCGGGGACTTGGCGTCGGCTCCGCCGCCCACCGGAAGCACCGAATCCTTGAGGCAGACTCGCATTTGTGTGACGTTGTTGGGCGTCAAGCGGTGGGCTGGACAGTGGTCATTAGCTAATGGAATGGGGAGTGCTGCAGATGGAACCATGCTTGGCTGCATGGACATGCTGTGGAAAGTCATGTACTTACTCTCATTGAGAACATTGTTGACGTACTTCATGTTACGCAGCACCTCGAATGTCAATGGCTCGTCGCCGTGAGCCAAGACTTCTTCGCGCAGCTTCTTCCACGCCTCGGGGTGACGCGCAAGGTGCCAGATGCAGTTACTGATGAAGATGCTAGTGGTGTCATTATTCGGAACAAAGATGAGGCACAGCTGCGATCGCAGTAGCTCCTCGTCCCTTAAGTTCTCCGCCATGTACCAAATCAGATCGGTCCGCTCCGGTTCGACGGGGAGGCCGTCTTTGAGGCGCTGCTCTCGCTCCTTGATCTCCTTGAAGGTGCTCCGGATGTGGACGTTGACGAAATCGTGAACCTCGTACACGGCCTTGTACCACCAGCCCCAGTTGAACGCCCACAGCATCATGTACGTCTGCGCGCGCAGGCGGCCGCCCTTGAGCACGTCGAGCATGGCCCACGTAATCTTTGCGCGGTCCGGGTGAATCATGGCATCCATGGGCTTGCCGAAGATGAACTGGGTGGTAAGATCGAGGAACTAATGCAGGACGCCAAGGTTCAGCCAGCTGCAATGTCTTATCTCGCGGACGAGAGTGCATATCCGCGATCCGACTTACCCAGTACTGCACCAGGGGCTGCACGTTGAATGTCTCGCCGTCCGCTTCGGGAAGAAGTGACATAAAACGGTCTGCAAACGGTTTGATTCGGTCGGTGCTGGTGTATACCTCGCGATAAAAGAACGGCTTAATGAGAAATCGACTGAACTCCCAGTCTTTGCCGTCGACGTGCTGATACCCTGCCTCGCCCATCTGATTAGTGATGCACATGGATGAGATACCCGGATTTCTCACTTTATCGGCAAACGGCATGCTGCCTTTGGTGTGTCGCCGAATTGGCTCAATTCCAAAGTCGAGGAAATTGGTCGCGGTCATGGCCTTGAGGTTCTCGGGCTCGCTCGTGTAGATCTGTCGCCGGCCGAAAAAGACGAGCGAGAACGTCTTGGGCATGTTGTGGTGCATTTTTCGAAGCCATGGGAGATATCTATCCTGTTTCAGAGCGCGGAGCTGGCTAACGACCATGTCAACGCCCCAGATCTACAAGATTGTAAGTAAACTGAGAAGACTGAAAAGGATGATGCAGCATTACGGGATCCCATTGCCAATGGCGCACCACAGATCCGCATGCAGCGGCCTTGCGACTGCGATATTGGTCGGCATGGCGTAGGAGTTTGCTCAGCAATAGAGCCAAGAACCCAGAGGAAAGAATGAGCAAGGGTAGATTGCGCAAGTTGATGGTATCGAGGAGGTGGGAATGGAGCAACATGGCGACACAAATGCACTGTTCAGCGTGCGTGTCTCAATCTCAATTGAAATAAACCCAATAATACGAAGTAGTTGTCAAGGTAGACGGCACGCTGGTTAATACAAAGACAGCATCCCTCTTCTTCAAGTTCTAAACTCGACGCTGAGGATCTGTTGACCTGACCAACTCAATCATCTCTACTGGCGCAAAGAATCCCCCGCATCTCTCCGGCCTTCCTTGCGCCGATCACAGAATGCACGGCATACTCAGAAGCTAGAGCACGGGGAGTCAGGGGTAGTGCCGGGGTGCCAGCGACGGGGTGATCTAGATCGCCATCATGGGTATTTGCCGGAATACTCCGTGGGGCGAAGGAGGTAGCGCTTACAACCCTTGCAATATCCCGGCGGCGCAGTTGACTTATCATGTTGCATTTGTCTAAGGAGTACTAAGTACCTTACGTAGGGCTGGGCCTGGAGGTTCTTGTTGATGGGGATTTGTAAACCACAGCACTGAGTTAAAACTTTACGAGTATTCATCCAATTTTAGCCGTTTCGGCTTGTTCTGCCACAAGTCTTGAACCTCTTTTCTTTTGGTGACTGTCATCTTATTAGACTAGTATATGGTAAAGATAAGACGTATTACGGTATTACTGTACTTCATCAGCAAGCATCTCTTTCAATACCACCCCCCAATCCGGTAATCCGCGCCCACCTTTGTGTAACACTCCATCTCGACTTTTGTTCTCTCCCTGCGCGATCACATTCCCGTGTTTACTCCTGCTTGATTTCGACTTATCCAGTGTTGGTCATTGGCGAGAAACCTGCCAAAGGACGCATAAAGCAACAGGCGTCCAACAACAGAAATCGGTATCAACAACACACCTTCAATGGTATTATGTCACCTCCAAAAGACATTGGACCCTCCGAAGCAGGCCCCATCATTGGAGATAACCCTGCTCTCCAGGCCTACTACGAGTCGCAAGAATCATGGATCGTATACGAGGTCATTCTGCGCGGCTGTCATCACTTTGGATACTATGACAAAGACACTTATTGGCCTTTTCCAATCGGCCGCTCCCTGCGACGGTAAGAATATCCCCGCATTGTACCTTGCCATGTAGGTAGTCAATCGCATCAGGCTAACATCATGTCTCAGCATGGAGCAGAAACTGCTCGACGTCCTATCATTACCAGCAGGCTCGCAGATCCTAGATGCAGGTTGTGGCTTCGGAAGCGTTCCGCTCTATTTGGCGAAACACGGGAAGATGAGGGTGACTGCCATTGACAACATTGATCACCATGTCACAAAAGCGCAGCAAAACGTGGTGTTTTCCGGGATACCCAAAGGGCAGATCACAGTGCAAAAGATGGACTACCAGCACTTGGAAACAATTCCAAGCGAGTCCCACGATGGCGTGTACACCCTACAGGCCATGGGGCACGCAACAAGCCCCAAGGCGGCGATGAAGGGCTTCTTCCGGATTACCAAGCCTGGCGGAAGAATCGCGCTGGTTGAGTCTCAACGATACCGCGAGCCTCAAGCCGAGGATCCTGACGACCAGTTGTCGGCTGACTTGAGGCTCGTGAACGAGTATACCTCGATGCCCACCAACGAGGCGTCGTGGGAAGGCTACTTCAAGGAGCTTCTCGAGGAGGCCGGATTTGTAGACGTGGAGGTGCGGGACTGGTCGGAGAATATCAGGCCGCAACTTCGTCTTTTCTACTCTTTGGTGGTCGTGCCGTGGTTCTTCATCAAGCTCTTTGGGTTGGAGAAGCGGTTTGTGAACATGATTTGCGCTACGTCAGGATTCATCGGCCAGCCGCGGTGGAAGTTTGTGGCCATCAGCGCGACGAAGCCAGGTGGGAATATTGAAGGTGCAAAGACGAAGTAGTTAGGGTATCCAAGTATGAGTAAATGAGATATCTAGCAAGCTGTTACCATTCATCAGTGATTTAATCTGTAGTTCTACTCAAATGGTGACAATCAAACCTCTAGGTTAGGCTCGTTGTCAAGCATCTTAATCGCATCTTGAGCCTGGTTTACCAATTCGTCTGACACCACAATTATAGGCAATTCTTAACATATTCTCTGAATATGCTCAGGATGGACTCAAGAACATCTGTGTATTATTTGTTTCATTTATACACAGCTCTATCTTAGGTGGAGGAGATTTCGGATGAGAGGGGTATTCAATGAAGTCTTTGTAGCAAAAAGATTCGAGCGCCTCTTACTCTACAGCTGATCTGTTATGAACAGCGTTAGGTTGCGCATCATTGAAGGTCCCAAACTCTCAATACATGTCAATCAAGTAAGCAAGTTCATACACACAGCTCCTCAGCAATGGGATACACCAACTTCCTCCCCCCAATTTCACCCTTCCATACCGCCCTCATTCCCTCGCCCACCGCAGCCAACCCTCCTCTCCTCTCCTCCTTCGGGTACGCCTCCACACGACCCTCATCCAAAAGACGCTGTACAACCACATACCAAGCCTCTGCAAACTCCAGGTCACGCGGGCGCGCCTCCAAGTTATACGGGGGCGCCCAGTCAACCGCGTGACCAAACTGCGTATAAGTACAGACCCAGTCTGGAGCCACCGAACGACGCGTATGGCCTCGTAGGGGAAACGCATCAAGGGCGACGTATCGTCCGCCTGCTGAGCCCAGAGCTTCATAGCAGAGGCCCATTGACGCCGTATCGGTGATGCAGTCCAACGCAAGCGTTAGTTTGTTGGCCGTGTATTCATGGATGTCCGCGCCACATGTCGGGGAGCGATAGTCAAAGGTGGCCACGGCGCCAAGACGAATGGCTCGCTCGGCTGATCCTGGTGAGCAAGTGGTGATGATGGTGAATCCTGCGAGCCTCAGCATCTGGATCGCCATGGCGCCCGTTGCAGTGCCTCCGCCATAAACCAGCACCGTCCGGGACTCGGACTCTGAGCTTGTAGCTGATGGCATGGGGACTTGGAGATAATGAAAGGCTGCCAGTCCAACCGTGGCCAAAGTAGCTCCCAGTGTTGCAGCTGTTGAGAAGTCCATGTCCGTAGGGAGATGCCAGATCAATCTCGCCGGAACAGCAACATACTCTGCGAATGAGCCGTTATCATGTCGCAAGGGATTGTTGCCAAAAACACCACCAAACACTCGATCGCCAATTCGAAGGGGCTTCAAGTCGTTGCTTGCTCGGAACTTGTCAGTGTCGACGTCAGTTCCTAGCTTGACAACGACTCCCGAGAAGTCTACGCCGCTAGTCGCGCCAGCTGATGGTGACAAGTCGGCAGACTTGCCATCGACGTGGTTGATGGAGACACAAGCAACCCGCACAAGAACATCCAGCGGTTCAAGAGTTGGTAATGGTGCAGTTGTGGAGAGGGCGACGGTGCTTGACCCTGTGATCTTGAGCGCCGACTGGGTCTTGGGGAGGGGGGTAATTGAGATTGCCATTGTGAATGAGTTGAGAATGCAATGTGACCGCTGAAATATTCAGTATTCACTAATGTCTACTGAATAGCTGCGAGACAGCGAGATCGTCTTGCAGTGAGGAGCATTGGTATCCACGGTTATGAAGGTAAGTCGGTCAATTGCTCTCTTTGCTTACACTCGCTGATGTGATATTGAGAAGTTAGAACACTCCGCTATAATACGCCAAAATCCCGTATACCGAGACTTCGAAATGTGTCCGAGTGAATCCGGTAGTGAGCAACAGAGAGCTCCGTTTACACTAGCCAGGAACAATTCGACTACGCATTGGAGGATGACGTCTCGAAATAGAACCCCGAAGGGATTCTCCACGGCTCGGGAAATTTGTGGCAGCCAGTGACGCTACCTGTCAAGCTGTCACGAGGCCATCAGCCATCCATCTATGAAAACATCATTGGGTACTGAAATCTTACACCTTAATGAGATCATGCGTCGGAGCGTTGGTTGAACCTCGTCTCGTGAGTTTGAGATTCCAATTACAACCTTGCGGAGATCTAGTGCCATCCACATTATACTGTTCCGCGGAATGTTTGTAAGACTCTCTATTTGAAACTGCGTGTAAGCAATCCACGGCAGTTGCTTGAAAACCACGCTAAAGTAATACTCCATACGCCTCGTTACTGCGCACGGAGTAAGTGATACAGTAAACAGATCGGCAGGATCCCTGCCAGCTCGACGAGACGGCGCCACCCCGTGCCGACCCCATGGACACGGCGCAAGCTGTTCCACATCGGTTCCCAAGCGAAGTCACTATTCGTAGCCAAAAGATATTAAAGTAGCTCAGGCAACACCAGAGTGGTAATCCGTAATACCAAATTGTAAAATGGGCTGACACGTCTTACATACGTATGCTGTGGGACCCGCGGTGGCTAGCTCCCGCAATAACACACGATGAGCTACCCCAATTGAGTCGTCCGTATATGCATCCTTAGATTCAGTAGTGCGTATATCTGATGCATAGCAAAGTGGAACCAGGAGATCATAGTATCCGCTTCTGCACGGCAAGCTTTCCGGTAACTATCCAACGGTAGGGTTCATTCCAGCCCGCGGGTAATCACTATGCAGTACCTTGACCATGTCGGGTTGTTCACTCCTCCTAGTCAACTCGAACGGGATATTTTTCGGTTCGCCTCGATCCCATCGGTAAATCTAGACGCCCATCTTGGCTTGAACGGGATATTGCCTGAAAGAGGATGCTCTTCAGTCCGGCTCTTGGAGACCGTCTAAACGGGAGGCGCAGGATAACCGATGTTAGAGTATAGATGCCGTGAGGCGGGATGACCTCAAAGAAACCCGGTATCTTGTACAACTTGTCATCTAAGCCGTTTCATTCTCTTTTCTCTAAGCCAATATTATCAGTAATTCAACTTACTCGTCGCAAAGACAATCTTTTGTAAACATGACCAAACAACAATTCTCAGAGCCCATAGCCGTTATCGGCTTGGCATGCAGGTTCCCAGGCGCGTCTAGTTCACCATCTAAGTTGTGGGACTTATTACGCCAACCTCGGGACGTTCTGAAGGAATTCGATCCAGAGCGCTTGAATCTGAAGCGTTTCTATCACTCCAATGGCGAGACACATGGCGCTACAGACGTTGGCAGCAAATCCTATCTCCTTGAAGAAGATTCCAGACTCTTCGATGCCAGCTTCTTCGGTATCAGCCCTTTGGAAGCAGCGGGCATGGATCCGCAGCAGCGTCTATTACTGGAGACAGTGTACGAAGCCTTCGAGTCCGGTGGAATCACCCTTCAGGAACTCAAAGGCTCGTTGACCTCGGTCCATGTCGGGGTAATGACCTCCGACTACGCCAGCATCCAGCTTCGCGATCCAGAAACGGCGTCGAAGTATGCTGCAACTGGCACGGCCAACAGTATCATCTCAAACCGCATCTCCTATGTGTTCGACCTGAAAGGCCCGTCAGAGACCATCGACACGGCTTGTTCTAGCTCTCTCGTTGCCCTACATCACGCTGCTCAGGGGCTTCTCAGCGGGGACTGCGAAACTGCCATCGTTGCTGGTGTCAACCTCATTTTTGATCCGGCCCCCTATATCACAGAATCAAAACTCCACATGCTTTCGCCTGACTCCCAATCTCGCATGTGGGATAAGTCTGCCAACGGCTACGCTCGCGGCGAGGGAGCATCCGCGTTGCTACTCAAGCCCCTCAGCCGGGCTATCAAAGATGGGGACCACATAGAAGGGATCATCCGGAGCACTGGAGTCAACTCGGATGGTCAAAGCCCTGGAATTACGATGCCTTTCGCCCCTGCACAGGCTGCTCTCATACGCCAGACCTATCTCCGCGCTGGCCTCGATCCGATCAAAGACCGGCCTCAGTACTTTGAGTGTCATGGCACAGGCACACCAGCTGGCGATCCCGTTGAAGCGCGAGCTATCAGCGAGTCTCTGATTGATGCCGACTCATCAACCGAGAGCCCGTTGTATGTGGGCTCCATCAAGACAATTATTGGGCACCTGGAAGGTTGCGCAGGTCTTGCTGGAGTTATGAAGGTGCTTCTCGCTATCAAGAACCGGACCATCCCGCCTAATCTCCACTTCAACGAGCTGAACCCAGCAATCGCTCAGTATTACGGACCTCTACGAATTCCTACAACAGCTATTCCATGGCCGGAACTCCCTGCCGGTGCCCCTGCTCGTGCGAGTGTCAACAGTTTTGGATTTGGAGGCACGAATGCCCACGCCATCATCGAAAGCTTCGATGAGGAGAGCGTCTCCAGAAATGCTCCGGAAGAATTCAAGGAAGGCGTCTTGGGTCCTTTGTTGTTTTCAGCTGGATCTGGAACATCATTGTTGACCACAGTGAAGTCCTATGTGGACCACTTGAAGCAGAATCCTCTACTCGACCTTCAGGATCTAACTTGGTTGCTCCAGACCAGACGATCTACCCATCGTATTCGGACTCACTTCGCCGGCGCATCGCGGGACGCTATCTTAGAGAACATGGCTGAGTTTCTGACCAAGAACGAGAAGGCCGCGAGAGCTGAGATCGGACACCAACCTCAGCTTGTCAACCCGAGCGAAATCCCCGGTATCCTAGGCGTCTTCACCGGCCAAGGTGCTCAATGGCCTGCTATGGGCCGGGATTTGATCGACAGATCTCCTCTGTTTCGCAAGACAATCGAAGAGTGCGAGGCAGTTTTGAAAGCCCTACCCGCAGGCGACGCGCCAGAGTGGTCGCTCGTACACGAGTTGCAAGCCGAGACCTCCTCGTCACGGCTCTCCGAGGCGATTATCTCTCAACCTTCATGTACAGCTGTCCAGATCGCCTTGGTTGACCTACTCTCAGCTGCCGGCATTTCTTTCGACGCCGTCATAGGGCATTCTTCCGGTGAAATCGCCGCGACATACTCATGTGGAATCATCACGCTCAAGGGCGCCATGCAAATCGCCTACTATCGAGGCCTCCATGCCAAGCTTGCGAAGAGCCCCAACGGAGAGCGTGGAGGAATGTTGGCAGCCGGTCTGTCACTCGAGAAAGCCACCCAGTTCTGCCGTCGACCTGAGTTCGAAGGGCGCATCCGAGTCGCTGCTAGTAACGCCCCTCAGAGCTCGACTCTCTCGGGTGACATCAGTGCCATTCTCGAGGCAAAGCAGGAATTGGACAAGGAGAACGTGTTTGCCCGCCAATTGAAGGTCGATACTGCGTACCATTCGCACCATATGCAGCCTTGTGCCGAGCCATACCTCCAGTCGCTTCTTGCTTGCGAGATTGAAGTTCGACTTCCAAAGGTTGGCAGTGGTGTTTGGAACTCAAGTGTACGAGGTGATGCAGAGCTTCTGAAAGGGGATTTGAGCTCTCTCAAGGGGCCATATTGGGTTGCAAACATGGTCAGAACAGTTCTCTTCTCTCAAGCCATCGATTCGTCCATCTGGCACGGCGGTCCTTTTGATCTAGCCATTGAAGTTGGCCCTCATCCTGCACTCAAAGGCCCTGTCGAACAAACTCTCAAGGCAGCGTACGGCTCTGTCCCCATGTACACCGGTGTACTGAAGCGCAACGACAGTGATGTCGAGGCGTTTTCCAATGCTATCGGCGTGACTTGGACACAGCTTGGTCCTTCCTTTGTCAATTTTGCTGGCTACAGGAAGACCTTCTATGAAGCTGAGCCTCCAGCTCCCAGGGTTGTCAAAGACCTGCCCTCATACTCCTGGGACCATGAGAAGATATATTGGCGCGAGTCCCGCATCTCTCGAAAGTATCGAACTGGCAGAGACCGAGGACATGAGCTGCTGGGACGCCGCACGCCTGACGACAATGATCACGAGCTTCGTTGGCGGAACGTTCTCAAGCTGGGTGAAATGCCATGGCTCCGTGGCCACGAAGTCCTGGAAGAGGTCCTTCTGCCGGGCGCTGCTTATGTATCCATTGCCGTTGAGGCCGGCCAGCATCTGGCGGCCGCCCGTGGGAAACCGGTTCGACTGCTCGAAGTTGAGGATGTTGACATTCTGCGCCCTGTGGTTGTGCCTGACAATCAAGAAGGTGTCGAAACGCTGTTCACCACCCGCTTGCTTCATGGCTCCTCGACAGCTCATGTCTTGCGGGCTGAGTTCTCATATTATGTCTGCAACGACCAAGCCAATGGACAGATGGTTCATACCTGTAGTGGCCAACTTGCTGTCTATCTCGAAACTGATGCTGACTCTGGCAAACCCTTGCCAGCGAGAGACCCAGTACCCCCGAATCTCGTCAACATTGATAGCGGCCGAGTCTACTCCATGTTTGGCGACATCGGACTCAAATACTCTGGCGTTTTCCACAGCATCACCGAGAGCAGTCGATCTCTCGACTATGCCACCGCGACGGGCACCTGGAACGAGGGCTCCTTGAGTGACGAGTATGCTGTTCATCCCGCGATTCTCGATGTCGCCTTTCAGACCCTGTTCATTGCCAGGGCCCATCCAGCCAGTCGTCAGATCACCTCCGCTTTGCTACCTGCGCACATCGATCGCGTTCGGATCAGTCCTTCGGCACAGATTGTCCGACTTGGGGGTGTAGGTCAAATCAAGGCAGGCTTTGAGTCTTGGGCTGTAGAACAGACGGCAACCTCACTCACTGGCGATCTCAACGTGTACGATGCTGAGACTGGAGAGACCTTCTTGCAGGTCGAGGGCCTGGCCACAAAGATGATCGGCGAGCAGGACGCCTCGCTGGACCGTCCTATATTCTCCAAGACCATTTGGGCCAAAGATGCCTCGCTCGGTCTGTCTGATCCAGTGCGAGACCCAATCAAGGATGTCGAAGCAACGCGTCTGGCCGAAGCTATTGAGCGTCTTGCCCTGTACTACATAAAACGGACTGTACAACAGGTTGCCCCAGCGGAAAGGGGAGAGTTCCAGTGGTATCATCAGCGCATGTTCAACGCTTTCGAGGAACATCTAGCGACGGTCAAGAATGGCCAGCATCCTGTCTTGCAGAGCAAGTGGTTGACCGATGACTCCTCGCTGATCAAAACGCTCAACGATGCTCATCCCGACTCCATCGACTTGCAGCTGTGCCATGCCGTGGGTGAAAACTTGGAAGATGTCGTGAGAGGAGAAACGCAGTTGCTGGAGGTTATGCAGCAGGATGATATGCTGAACCGCTTCTACATGGACAACTGCGCTTCTGCGCCCATCAACCAAAGTATTGCCGATGTGCTGAAGCAAATTACGTTCAAGTTCCCTCGATGCAATATCCTGGAGCTTGGAGCCGGTACAGGTGGCACGGTAAGTCTTCTCTTCTTGCATATCTTGTGCGGAACTTTTTTGCGTCGAGTTCAGCCCTTGAAGTTGGACTTTGCTAACTTCTGACGATGTTAGACATGGAGTGTCCTGAACGAGATCGACAACGCGTACGACTCGTACACGTATACTGACATATCTTCTGGCTTTTTCCCGAATGCGTCCGAGAAGTTCTCCGACTTCGCACATAAAATGGTCTTCAAGATCTTGGATGTCGAAAAAGAGCCCGCAGCACAAGGCTTTGTCGAGCATTCCTACGATGTCATCATTGCAGCCAATGTGCTCCATGCCACCCGTTCTTTAGAGACGACACTTCGCAATGTCCGAGCACTCCTCAAGCCAGGAGGTTTTCTCGTCTTGATGGAGGTCACGGGAATGCAGAGCGTTCGTGTTACGTTTATCCTGGGCGGACTTCCCGGATGGTGGCTGGGCAAAGATGATGGCCGACGACTAGGGCCATCGATATCCGTCATGGACTGGGACCAGCTCTTGGGCAAGACGGGCTATTCGGGGGCCGACACCGTTATGCTCGATCTGCCTGACGAGGACAAGCACTGCAACTCGTTGATAGTCAGCCAAGCAGTTGTCGACGACTTCCTGCGCTTGCGTGAACCCCTTTCTTTCACTGCCGAGCTTCCTCCTCTTTCCGAGCAATTACTTCTGATAGGAGGAAAGAAACTCTCGACGTCAAAAGCAATGGCCGAGATTCAGAAGCTATTGCCACGACCGTGGAAGCGTCACATCCGAGTTGTTGGCAGCATCGATGACATTGATCCAGCCAAGTTGACCCCCAGGATGGATGTCATCTCCCTCCAGGAAGCCGACGAACCCCTTTTCGCAACGCCCATGACTGCACAGCGCATGGCTATCCTACAAAGCCTTCTCATGAACACGCGGAACCTGCTTTGGGTAACGGGAGCAGGCGACTCCTACGCTCCACGCTCCGGCATCTTCCTTGGCATCGCTCGTATCGCTCCCTCGGAGCTGCCGCTTCTGAATCTTCAGGTTCTTGGCCTCGAATCTGGCCATTCGCCCACCGCCACAGCCAGGCATTGCGTCGAAACGTTCCTCAGACTGAGGGAGACTGAACGAGACAGCATCAAGCACAACATCCTCTGGTCGCAAGAACCCGAGTTCGAGATTCAGGCAGATGGCCAGACGGTGATTCCACGAGTGAAGCTCAACAAGCCACTAAACGAGTTGTACAATGCCTCAAGACGTGCTGTTACCAACACTGTTGATGCAACGGATATTGCTGTTCGTGCTGTCGCCGGGCCGAGCAAGATCAGGCTCCAAGTTGAAAACACAGAAGACGATGCCGAAGCGTCCATCAACGACGTGACACGGGTGCAAGTCAAATACGCGCTGCATATTCCCACAAGGGACAGTGACGGCCTCTATGTTGTTTGTGGACGCCAGCAAGGCACGGAAGCTTCTTCGGTGATTGCAGTCTCCAGTTCCAACGCATCAGTCCTCGACATCAAATCAAACCGACTTGTTAAGGTTGATGATCTTCAATGCACACCAAGCGCCCTCGTTTCCATGGTAGAGCATATACTTGTACGAGCTATTGCGATGCTCGCAACCAGTGATCTTCCGGTGCTTCTGTACGAGGCCGAAGAGTCACTAGCTGCAGTCATTGGTGCCGAACTTGGAGATAAAGCGCATTTCGTATCTTCTCGTTCCGACGCCCCTGATGCTTGGATTAGGATACACTCGCAGGCGTCCAAACGCGCCATCCAGAGGATTGTTCCTCGAGGTGTTCAGCTCTATGTTGATTGTTCTGCTGGATCATCAACCGCAACTGCCTTGCGGGAGTGTATCCCGCAGGCCTGTGAAGCGCGGCGGCTCGACGGTGATTTCATCCAAGAAGCACTGCGGAGTTCGGGTGCCGCGGCGCTACTCAAAGAATCGTATTCTGTCGCAAATCGTTCATCGAATCAAGAGCAACCGGTTTGCGAAGTCGTGAAAGCTGCTGATCTTGCGGGCGCCGATTCCTCATCGCTCGCGCAGAAGAGATATGTGACCGACTGGCAGAACCGAGAGTCTTTGCTCCTCACTGTGCAGCCCCTCGACCTAAAGAGTGTCTTCAAGCCAGACAAGACGTATCTGCTTGTCGGTATGGCTGGCGGCTTGGGTCTCTCCATATGCCAGTGGATGTTGCGCAATGGTGCGAAACACCTTGTCATTACCAGTCGAAACCCGCAAGTGGACGCGAGCACACTCGAAGATGCCCGCCGCGCCGGGGCTTCTGTACATGTCATGGCAATGGATGCGACGAAGAAAGAATCGGTCGAGGCGGTCGTTCGTGTGGTCAAGGACACGATGCCTCCTATCGCGGGTGTGTGCAACGCCGCCATGGTTCTTTCTGACAAGCTCTTCATCGATATGAGCGTGGACCAGCTGAACAACACTCTCGCGCCCAAGGTGTACGGAACTGAGAATTTGGACTCTGTCTTCGCCAATACACCACTTGATTTCTTTGTTCTCCTCTCGTCTGTCGCAACCGTCATCGGGAACATCGGGCAGGCCAACTACCACGCTGCTAATCTCTTCATGACAAGCCTGGTGGCCCAACGGCGGGCTCGAGGTCTTGCTGCGTCGATTGTTCATGTCGGGTACGTTGCTGATGTCGGCTATGTTACGCGCCAAGACCGAGACCGTCAACTTGACCAGCACTTTCGCAACGTACGCTTAATGCCGCTGTCCGAGACCGACGTTCACCATGCGTTCGCCGAGGCTGTCAGGGGCGGAAAGCCTGGCAGCACCTCTGGCTCTCACGATATTATCATGGGCCTGGAGACATTCACAGAGCCCTTGGCACCAGAGAAGCAGCCGCTTTGGCTCGCCAACCCGCGATTCGCGCACTTTGTTCCACCCACCACGTTGCAGACACAACAGCAACGAGGAACAAGCGCATCTGGTAACATCAAACAACTGATCCAGGACGCAACAGACGAAGAGGAAGCTGTAGCTGCAGTACTGGTCGCCTTCTGTAGTAAGTTGGAGTCCATTCTTCAGCTTACAGCTGGGAGTGTCAACGTGCAGCGCGCCATCATCGACCTCGGCATCGACTCCCTAGTGGCGGTCGAAATCCGAACCTGGTTTCTCAAGGAGCTTGGTGCCGAGGTGGCTGTTGTCAAGATCCTTGGCGGAGACACGGTTGTGCAGGTCTGTACTTGGGCGACCAAGAAAGTGATGGCCAAGAACATGAAGGCTGAGGAGGTGGCTAAACAAGAGGAGGCAACGGCCGAGAAGGTTGCCAATGCTGCCACAAAAGCCATCCCCGATTCTGCTCCTGCTGCTGTGGCAACTCCGACTGCCCCTGATCAGGGCGCAGTTCGTGCTTTAGGTTCTTCTTTAGGCCCGCTTGATGTCGCCGACAAAGCCTCAAAGTCCAGTAGCGCCAGTGTCTCGGATGCGGACGACTCGGCTAGTTCGACCGATGCTAGCAAAGGCGACCTTTCAAGCAGTGGGACCTCGTACGTCAAAGTCGATCTCAGTGACGCTGATGCCAGGTCCGAGAACTCTTCCAACAACTCTTCAGTGGTCAAGATAGAGGATGTTCGCCAAGAACCAATGTCGCCAGCCCAGGCTCGCATCTGGTTCATGTCTAAGCATCTGGAAGACCCAGCAGCTTTCAATATGACCTTCCATTACAACTTGAAGGGCCCTCTGAGTATGACGCGGCTCCGACACGCGCTGCAAGTTACAACACATCGCCATGAGTGTCTTCGGATGCGCTTCTATTCTCGACTCGGCGATGGTCATCCTATGCAAGGCGTCATGGCGTCTTCTTCCTACGAACTCAAGCACCTGACGGATGCTAGCGAGAACGACGTGCAAAAAGCAGTCGCCCGATACAGCAGACATTCTTGGGACCTTGAGAGTGGCCACACGTTCGCAGTCACGGTGCTCAGCCAAAACGCTGACCAACATGACATTATCTTCGGGTATCATCATCTTGTCATGGATGTTGTCGGTTGGTACATCTTTACTCGCGACCTGAATGAAGCCTATCAGATGAAAATGCTCGACAAGACTGCAGGGTCTTACCTTGAGTATTCTTTGCTTCAGTTGGAGCTGGAAAATTCCGGGGTCCTCGAAGAGCACCTCTCGTTTTGGCAGACCGAGTTTTCGACTGCTCCGGAGACCCTTCCTCTGCTTCCAATGGCTAGTGTGACAACTCGACCTAAGGACCCAGGCCAGGAGAGCCAGCATGAGTACCGACAGCTCACAGAAGAGCAGTTCACATCTGTTAAGAAGATATGCCAGCGACTCCGTATCAGTCCGTTCCATTTCCACCTTTCTGTCCTGCAGATACTGTTGGCTCGCTACGCCAACATCGAGGACGTCTGTATCGGTCTTGTTGATGCCAACCGCGATGATTCGCGTTTTGTTGAAACAATCGGCTGTTTCGTCAACATGCTCCCAGTCCGGTTCCGCGTGCCCAACCAAGCCAGCTTCGCAGATGTCGCACGCGCCGCCTCCCGAAAAGCCCTCACAGCATTTTCGCATGCCGCCGTACCCTTTGACATGATCCTTGATAAGGTCAAGGCTCCTCGATCTTCCGAAAGCACCCCTCTCTTCCAAGCTGCGGTGAACTACCGCACGGGGTCCGTCTGGGAACTACCCTTGGGTGAGTGCCAAATGAAGATGGCGGGCGGCAGGGACGCGGACAACCCATACGACATTAGCCTCGGGATTACGGACACAGGATCGGGTTGCATGGTTGAGATACATTGCTTGGCTTCTCTGTACAGTCCCGATGCCTGCCGCACAATCCTGGACTCGTATCTGCGTCTGTTGGAGAACTTCTCGGTCGATCCGGACCTGATTGTCAATGATTGTCCGATTCATGACCAAGCACAGGTCAACCTGGCTATTGAGCTCGGGAAAGGACCAGACGTGGACTTTGGATGGCCATCCACTTTATCCCAGCGTGTGTCAGAAATATGCCAGATGCATTCCGACAAATCTGCCATCAAAGACGAGGCAACTGAGCTGTCATACCAAGAGCTGGCCGTCCGTATCAACGAAGTAGCGAGCACTATCGTCCGAGCGGGATGTACAGCTGGTTCCAGAATCGCAGTTTTGTGCGAGCCCTCAGCCGATGCCATAATTTCCATGTCGGCCGTCCTACACATCGGAGGCGTGTATGTCCCACTGGATATTAGCTTGCCCTCAGCCCGGCACGCGGCTATGATCGAGAGCAGTAAGCCAGCACTGATCCTGTACCACGCTGCTACCGCGTCGAACATACGCATCTTGGAACAAGAGACCGGATCAACGTTCCCAGGGGTGCGTATAGATGCCATTTCCGAAAATAGCCATTCCGAGGTCCCATGCGCCGCAGAGCCAAACTCACCCGCCGTCCTATTGTACACAAGCGGTTCAACAGGGACACCAAAGGGCATTTACCTCTCGCAAGCCAACTTTGCAAATCACCTCTCCCTAAAGATAGACCTGTTGAGCCTAGGTCAGGAGTGTGTTTTGCAACAAAGCTCCTTAGGATTTGATATGTCGTTGATTCAGACTTTCTGCGCGCTTGGGAACGGCGGACGACTCGTAATCGCAGCACCTGACATTCGACGAGACCCTGTCGAGCTGGCAAGCCTTGTGAGCCGTGAAAAGATCACATTCACTATTGCCACGCCGTCGGAATACCTTGCTTGGCTGCGGTATGGATCGGTATCGTTGGCAAACAACGCGGTATGGCGGCATGCCTGTATGGGTGGCGAAGCCATACCCCAGCAGTTGAAAACCGAGCTGTATCGTCTCGGCCTTGCAGGTTTGAGGGTGACAAACTGTTACGGCCCTACTGAGATAACTGCCGCGGCGACCTTCCAAGACATCCAGCTCGGAGCCGAGGAAGATGAGACGACAAAGTACGCGGTGGGCAAAGCCCTTCCCAACTACTCAGTATGTATCGTCGATTCGGTAGGTAGACCACAGCCTACCCAGCACAATGGAGAGATCTGTATCGGAGGCGCGGGTGTTGCACTGGGATACTTGAACTTGGCCAACGAGACGAGCCGGAAGTTCATCGCTGATAATACTCGCCCGAGGCAAGAAAGTCATGGTCAGCGAATGTACAAGACAGGTGACCAAGGACGCCTCTTACCTGATGGGACTCTTTTGTGTCTCGGTCGTCTCGATGGAGATACGCAGATCAAGTTACGAGGCCTACGCATCGAGCTTGAGGAAGTCGAACAAGCTCTCTTGCAGGCCGCGGAAGGCCTACTCTCCGCTGTGGTAGTCTCCCTACAAGGGGAAATTCTCGTGGCGCATGCAACCTTGTCGTCGAACGACCATGATGCCCTTGAGGTAGATACTACTCAGATTCTCAGTCGCGTGAGACTGCCGCAGTACTTCATCCCGGCCAGTATCGCCATTCTCCCCAAAATGCCTACCAACGCGAATGGAAAACTCGATCGAAAGGCCATTGCGTCTCTTCCTTGGACGGCAAGCGTCTCCAAGGAACCTCAGGAGAAAATGACCGTCCGCGAAGGCGAATTGCGTCTCCTCTGGGAACGGGTTTTGCCCGAGACCGCATCCGTGGGTCGGATTGTCCCGTCATCCGACTTCTTCTTGTGTGGCGGCAACTCGCTACTGCTTATGAAACTCCAGTCAGCTATCAAGGAATCGATGGCTGTAGCGATATCGACGAGAGTGCTTTACCAGGCCAGTACGCTGCGGGAGATGATCCGGAGCATCGACGAGCAGCGGAACGAACAGGGTGATGATGCCGAGCAAGTATTTGATTGGGAAACAGAAACGGCCATTCCGTCGTGGCTCCTAGAAGAGATTCGAGATCTCCCTTCGGTGGCAGAGGTCCCTGAGTCAACCAGCAAGACAGATGGTATCCAGGTCCTCTTGACCGGTGCAACAAGCTTCCTCGGTAGCCATCTTCTGAGCTCCCTTATCCAATCACCCAAAGTTAACAAGGTGCACTGCATTGCGGTATTGGCCGACGATGAGCATCTGCTGCAGCAAGACGAGAAGGTCGAAAGCTATACAGGTAGTCTGCTCTCGCCGACACTGGGACTCAGCGCGACTGAGTGCGAGCGTCTACAGCAGAGCGTCGATGTCATCATCCACGCCGGCTCGAGCGGCCACTGTCTCAACACTTACGGTTCTCTACGAACGCCGAACTTGCTTTCAACACAGTTCCTCGCATCGCTCGCCCTTCCGCGCTCGATTCCACTGCTCTTTATGTCGTCGAACCGTGTTGTTCTCTTGTCGGGCAACACGGCTCCACCACCAGCCTCTGTCGCGTCGTTTCCGCCGGCAACGGATGGGCTTGAGGGTTACACTGCGAGCAAATGGGCGAGCGAGGCCTTCCTGGAGAAGCTCGTGGCTGAAGTTCAGTCCCCGCTAGCAGTCGCGATTCATCGACCTTGTGTCGTCGTCAGCGAGCATGCTCCAAACTCGGACGCGTTGAACGCTATCTTGCGGTACTCGGTATCCATGCGGTGCGTGCCTCGACTAGACAGAGTACAAGGGTATCTGGATTTCGGCCAGGTCGAATCAGTCGTTGACGAGATCGCCGCCGCGGCGGTGCAGCTCGTGCTCGCTGACGGTGATGGTGAAGAGCAAGCCCAAAAGTCGAAAGCTGATATTCGATTCAAGCACCACTCCGGAGGTGTCAAGGTTCCTATCAAAGAGTTCCGATCGCACATGGAAAACATATATGGTGGTTCTTTCGACGAGGTCGATGTTGTGGAATGGATAAGTCGCGCGGTGCAGGAGGGTATTGACCCGTTGATCACGGCTTACTTGGAGGGCCTGTTGGAGAGCGGGGCGCCAATGGTGTTTCCGTATTTAGGGGAAGTGTAAAGCATGTTAGTATAAGTATTTTTGGATTTATTTCGGCGTTTGTACAAGCATCAATGCAGGACATATTGAGAGATTTAGTATGAGAATCTTTAGTAATAAAGAACTCTTGCTGGTAAGGAGGTGTTGTGGCACGACCGAGACGATGAACGGTCATCGGTGAATCTGGTAGGAGTTCCAAAATCTAAACGTACATCTTCCGCAACATTGTGATCAAAACACAGCTCCGTTGTCTAACAATATTATCATAGTATGCCGAAATACCTATGCTCATAAACGCCTCCAGATTACTTTTTGAAGCCGGCAGCAAAGAAACGTGTACTAATTGATATATCTCTTGTAACAACACAGACGATAATACTGAGAGAGTCACGTACCCTACATCCAGGAGGGCATCAAGCCTACCTTCTCCTTTCAAGTGATATATCTGGTTATCTTGCCTATTCCTCACTCTTCTAAACCCTATAGTAGTCGAATGGAGACTTTAGAAACCAACAACGAAGAGTGTCACCAAAGCTTGACACTGTCTTAACATTGGACCTTCGCCCCGAGCTTAACGATGCCCTCCGAGAAATCGAGATTATGTACGACTTGCCAACTTCAGCTACGATATCCGCAAGGACAACAGAAGTAGTCCATGGTTAACCTTGCCTTGAAAGACGTTACTTATTAGAAAGCTACTTCGTCCTTGGCAGCCATCCCCCTCGTATCTCCACCCCGCCTCCCAAGAACCTGGTTTCTAGCGGCGTTGATATTCAAGCGTCTAACAGCCTCATAACGGAGGCAATCAGACGGGTGCAAGGTAGATGGAATTTTATCATGGCACATTCTTACAAAGACTCGCCGAATGAACGGGCTGATCTTTCAAGGACGCCCCGCGGACTATATTCCCAATTCCATGTCCAAGGAAGCGAAGTCCACATAACGAGACAAGCTGGTATATTTGCGGAGAAGGTGAAGCGCGGCAGCACGATCGAGCACAAACACTGGAGTTATTCTGGGACCGACCGTAGGTGAGACGCACACGCGAGTTGAGGAATGTAGAGCCGAAAAAATAGTAGTGGTGCGAACAAGCTGTTGCTGCTCTGAGGCCGAGGGAGTGTTCAGGCGATACTGGCGAGGACAGACCTTTGGAAGCAAAACAAGGCCTGGTGCTGGATCATAGCAACGTAACCTGTTTGTAGCAAGGTCTCTGTCGGTAGAAGACCAGGTACGATATACGCGGGCCAGGGACACTGATCCTTTTCGAATCAACCGCTGTCCCCAACGCTCGCGGATCCTCTACCTGGTCTTCTCGGCAAGCCGTGTGTCCGTGTTCGATGGCCGCTGCGAGAAGAAACAAGATGTTGCTCGCTATTCGTGAGTCTGACGTGGTGACATCTTTCTTTCGCTGGTATGTCGGTTGAGGAATCGAGGATTGAGAGGTTGAGAAGGGTAGGTCGGTTAAGGATAGGTTTGTCGATATTGGAGTCGACAACGAGGAGGCTTGGTTCGTTCCTAGCAGATGTCTGTGATCATTGAAGTTAGCCTGTGTCTTGAGGTAACAGTAGACGCGCCATTACTGTCGAGTTTGAATCTTGGATATCCTTAGACTTGTGGAAGTGGTATTTCGTGTTTGTGGCGATTCTGAACAAGTAGACGAGTTTTGTCGTCTCCAGAAACAGATATTGAAGTCTCTACAATACTATTAGGGCCCAGCTTTACACTCAGTAAAGTTTCTTTGGTTCTTAACTGCAAAGGCTGCTTCATCAAAAAGGAGTGTTCGGCCTGCGGGTACCCGCCCCCTAAATCAAAACAAACTCCAGCTGCAGCACTTCAGCTTTACAAAGAGTCTGGGCTTAGCTGCCTACAAGCACGAAAACCATGTGTTCAACCATTGTTTGATATACATACATCTATCTACAGGTAAAAGAACACGCGTCTTTCCAGTGAAAACACGCGAAGACTGTCCTCCTGCAGTCTTTATCCCTCGGACTCAACCAACGCCAAACAGCTGCCCAGAAGGGCCCCAACTTTGCACTAAACCTCACTCTGACAATGTCCACGCCCATTCTCCCCATAGGTCAATATCCATGACTGCAGCCTGTCAAGTCTCTTCGTCTAGACAGATAAGCCAACTCAATCTTCAGCTCTCGTGACCCCTATTGGTACCAGTTTAATTCCACAAGGTTCTATCAAGCTGACGCCACTGCCAAACCCCCGCCTCCTCAAACAAGACGTGTCATCGGTGAGAGGGAGAAGCTCTCGTCACTGGCTCACACCGGGTCTGATCGAGGACTAATGCACTTGATACCCCTGATCGAGATTCCCAACGGACCAGGGTGTATGCACGCGAACAGGAAGTGAGATGAGGGTGATTCAGTGAACTTGGAGATAAGGAGAGCAAGCAGGACACTTCCTGGACCCTAGAGTTGGGGTTCTGAGGTTCTCGTGACGAGAAATGAAGCGAGCATGGCACAGTGCTTTGGAGATACCAAGAGCGGGCGGGACACTGCCTGATCCCGTAAAATGAGGTTCTCGTAACTTTCTATGGCTTGAAATAGTGGTACATGACTTGACTCCTCGTATCCAAATCCTCTACCCACTGACAACGACCTTGAGACAGAATACAGGCACCTATTCCCCACCCTGTGAGTTGACGCCTTCGCTACAGTAGATTTCAAAATCCCAACAACATACGCCACAAACACCCAACGCAACTGTGCCTTTCCCAAAGTTGGTGACGTCTTGAGTCCTCCCAATGCTCACACTCGAAGCTCAACGTGCTATAGAGTGCCGCGTCTAAGGTTGAACAGGAGAGGTGATGCAAGGTGGCTGGAGTAAAGGAAAACTGGTCGACGAACGCCTAGGAAAAGCGACGAGTAGTTTACAGACATTCAACAAGTAATGAAATGGAAAGGAGTGACTATGAAAGGCACACAAGGAAAACTTCACGAGTCAGAGATCAAACATTCGCAAGATGCCAAATCGGAAGGAACGCAGCGATGAACGCGGAATGCTTCTTGAAAAACCGAAAACAAACCACCTGCCTAGCATCTCCAACGCCGATCATGATTAAAACCATTAAGACCAAGGAAAGTTTGAGCGAAGTGCCGTCTCATTTTCCAGACCCGCGACACTCTGAGTCATGCCAAGTTGAACTCCAACTTCCAGAAGAACACCCCAATATCAGCGAGCTGAGCAAACAAGTAAGCCGGTGTGCAAAGCAGCCAAAGACGAAACCAAAGCAAAGTTCAGTTCGATTTGTATTGTTGGAGAATTGTCGTTATGTTCTGTCGTTGTCGATTGAATTCGCGGCACTCGTGTGTTCAATTACTGGAACTGACTAGTTAGTTGAAGTCGACGGTCATGAAGAGAAGCAGCTTACCTGGGGAGGGCCGTTAGGTCCAGGAGGTCCAGGAGGTCCAGGTGGGCCCTGAGGACCAGGGGCAGGACCACCGAAGTGCTGGGGACCATATTGTCCAGGAGCGTGGCCAGGCATTCCCATGTAATGGGGAGGAGGCGGGGCAGGACGGTACGGGGTACCAACACCGGAATTGTTCTGGGAGCGACCCCAGCTGAGACGGACACGCGAGTTACCGATGGGGTATCCCTGCATCTGATTGATCGCCATTTCTGCAGCATGGCGATGGACGAACTGAACGAAGCCGCAGCCCTTTCCAGGTGGGATCTTGACGTACGTTATCTCGCCAAACCCTTGAAAGAAAGAGCGAAGTTCATCCTCAGTGACGTAACCAGAAAGGCCTCCGACGAAGACAGTGGTGTTGTTCGGGTCCGTGAACTGATTCATCTGCGTAGCAGGGTTGAAGCCTCCGTAAGGGAAGCCCTGCATGCCACCCCACATCTGCTGTTGGGGCGGCATACCGCCGGGCATCATAGGGCCGTTGCCATGGCCATGGGCGAAGCCGTGGTTGCCGCTGTCGATGTTAGAGATGACAGACGTGGTCGAGTCGTTGATGACATACCGGTTCTTGGGAGTCGCGGTGGAGATGCGCATGGGACGGTTGCCACAGTAGACGCCCTGCATCTCAACGAGGGAGCGCTGCTGGTCGTTCTCATCAGAAAAGCGAACGAAGCCGTAGCCTCGGCTCTGGCCAGACATCGCGTCCGTCATGATCTTAGCACTCTTGCAGGACGGGAATCGTGCCTGGAAAAGAGAGACCAGAACGTATTCGTTGACCTCAGGGCCGAGGTCGCCGACGAAGATGCTGTATTCGGGGCCACGATCGTCACTGAACGAAGATCGTCAGCAGTTGTTGACATGAAGGGAGAGGCTGAGTTCGATGAGACGAGGTGAAGGATGACACAGTGACATTGACGTTGGACGAAGGTGGAGACATGGGTGGCAGCGAGAGGGTGAGTTGGTATGAGGTAGGAGGTTGACAAGTGTGACAAGTACTTGGGAAAGCAAGAAGGTAATGAGGCAAGCGAAAAGGAAGGAACATACCGTCGGTCAACAAGACCACCACCGGAGGCCCAGTTCAACTTGAACTGGCGCGAGCTGTTCGGAACAGCACCGCCGTTGAGAGTCAAGGCCTTCGTCGCAGCCTCAGGGGAGGTGAACTCGACGAAGCAATATCCGGCGTTGCCAGAGTTCTTGTCGCGGATGACTTTGACGTTGACCGTCTCAGCCGCCGAGTTAAGGAAGACGCCTTTGATGAAATTCTCATCCATCCACGGCTCCAGTTCACCCATCCTAGACGAGGGTCAGTTGGATGTTTGCTATACAGGAATGATAGAAGCGAACAACTTACCAGAGGGTCGTCTTTGGTGGCTCTTGACCACCACCCTGCGAAGGGGGAACAGACGACATGTCCGTAGCGGGAGGAGTGCCGTTCTGGAAAGGCATTTGCGTCATTTGGCTAGTGGGTGGTCCACCATTAGCCGGCACAGCGGAGAAAGGGGTGTTCATATCCATACTGGACTGCAAGGACGGTTAGAGTTTGGTTCGGACGCACGGCAGGCAGTCAACTAGGCTTTGAAAGAAGCATAGATGGAGGAAGCAAGACCGGGGGTATAGGGCAGAGTAAAAGGATACCGCAGAAGCGATCGTAGGATTCCAGAGAATCCAGCAATAGATGGTAGACAAGGTAGACAAGAGAGAAAAGGAGGGCCAGGGAATGGAGGGGGGGTTTTCTGATGAGATGAAGATAAAATGAAGCGAGGAGAAGAAGGAGAGTGTTGTGCGGTGGGAGGATGAGTGCAGGAAGCAGGCGAAGAGTTGAGGAGGGCAAGCAAGTGTAGTGTCAACGACCCGAGTTGCGGTCGCTTTCGCCATCTGACTAGGGTTGAAACGAACCAAACGCGAGTCTGGACACGCTCAAGGAATGTCGACGACGAGAGGTCAAGTACAAGGAGGTATTGAAGAGTAAAGAGACTGGACTGCACTTACCGTGAACCAAGGTTGGAGCAGAAAAGCTTGAGCGATCGATTATACTTGAGCGATTCGTGCAAAGCTGCGAGTGTCAGACAAGCTGAGGCAAGAAAGGGGAGAGAGTTGACGACTTACTGAAAGATGTTGCTATGCTTGAGGAGCGATGCAACGAAGATACAAAAGACTAGAAAAGAAGTCAGTAATCAGAATGTGCCAGATAAGAAGCAACGAACCACGAGCTCAGTTGTGGCTGAGTTGAAGGTGTGTGGGGGAGAGAAAAGGAGGAGGAAGAAAAAATGTGTGGGGAGGTTTATATAGGTTTGGGATTTCCAGGGGATGTGCGTCTGCCAGCCACTTGAAATACAGGACGGCAAGACTGGTTGGGGCAGACGACGATGGGCAGTGATTAAGGGCTGGGACAGGTGAGGAGGCGTCCGGTAGCCAGTCTCCGAGGAGGAGGGATGTGAAGCGAGGAACAGCTCAGGGGGGATCAGGCCAGAGGATGGGAGAGGACGGGATGCATCTGCAAAGATAGATATGTGTCAAGCTTAATAGACTCTGCTAGAATAGCAAGACACCCATCGAGATACCAGGAGACGATGTGCAAGCTTGAGGAGTTGTTCTTTGACTCTGCTAATGCCGCGTCAGGGCAAGGAGGGAACCCCAAGCCAGCGTCCCCCTCCATTGTCCTGACAGTGCTAGGAGGTTGAAAACACGAGAGTAATCACTTACCGAGAATGGTATATCTCGTGTAAATCGTGAATAAAGTCGTAGAAGAGCTGTAAGAGCTGTTATTAGCATCCGGACTTGAGGAATGTATTCGTGTGGTGCCCATTTGGCAAATTCAGGCGAGGACTTTGCAGGTGACTACCCAAAGCTTCTCCCCCTACCACCAGCATCAAGCATCCATCCCAGAAAACCCCAAAACCACGAGGAGAGTTGATACAGATGCTGCGAAGTTCTTTGAAGATATTCTCGTTGACAACTTTGTCTGAAATCTGGAGTTCCCGGGCAGTCGAATTCCACAACTCGAAGAAACCTCAAGAATCGCGAGATCGTCAACAGAAACTTCACCCACCCCCGACCGCAGAAGAACGAGCCAAACTGTTACAATGCACAAATCGCGTCACAAACACAGTTGCCCGAAACGAGACAAAGAAACGGATACGTACCGATAATGGAATCGAGTAAAACGAAACCGATAATACGTGCACAACAAAGGCAGTCGTTAAATGTGGGATGTGAATATCGTCAGACCTAGCATCACAAGTCAGTCGCAGACTAGGCAAGTAGTAACGGCATGGAAACAATCGCAGCAGCGTGCTAACGATGCCTCAAACAGCACAAGCAGGTTTCACCACCTGACGAAGACGGCCACGAACCCTTCCACAACTGAAGCGCCTGCCGACAAAGAACTGCCGACAAAGACTCCAGCTCGGGAAATCATAACAACATCTCTTCCGATACGTCCCTAACGGAGCACTCGCTCGGTAGGGGCAGAGTCCTATTGCTCCTTCCTGACAGCCTTGGGTGAAGCAAGATAGCTAGCGACAGTTGCTTTGCCAAGGCCAAGTAGCTAACCACCGACCTGCTCCATCGTTCCTTTTCCGGGGGGTAGAAATAGATCAAATAAGAAGTTGAGGATACAATAACAGGGTATGGGCATACGCCAGAAGGCAAGCTGAAACGTCCCCAAGTATCCCAAATCAGACCACTGTCTCGTGGAAGACTATACCCTCCAAAAGGCAAGTGTCCACGAAGAGGCCCAGGCACGGGAAGAAACAAGCTAACGACAAAGGAGAAGCCAGCATCAACGTACCTTCACGCCAAGTCTATTCCCTGAAAGATGCGAATCTGCTGAACCGAAACCGGGGATTGGGAACGAATCGAGAAAGACTGGTATCCAGACCCAAGACCGAGACTCCGAAAAGCAGTCGTACAGACGAGAATAAGAATCTCTCAGACGCCGTCACGCCACGTTACACAAGCAAGGAGGTGCTTTAGAGTGATGGAGAGTTGCAAAACGAGAAGTCGACGTGGTCCAACGAATATCGTAGGCCGAACAGATGCTTTACCAAAAATTCCAAAGGAATGTGGTAATTAGCTTGAACGTTCCTAAACGAGTTGTACCTAGAGTTGGAAGTCAGTATATGTCGGGCCTGGTCGTGTCTGGAACAGCTCGTCTGGATCAAGCTCGTCTGGTCTGGCGGTGGCTGGTAGCTCAAATCCAAGGTCCTCGAAAGCACCCGGTGGTCGACCGCACCCGGCCAACGCGGAGAATGGCATTCGAGTTGATCGTGGTGGTAAGAGTCATCATGAGAAAGTTCATCTGGTGTGTTGCTGGTAGTGGAAAGAACAGTCTTTCGCTAACATTTCCGTTCCCAGAGTTTAGGCCCGAGAACGATCCCGACTTCACCCAGGTTGAAAACTTCAACGAGCCGAGAATATAGCCAAGAAGTCAAGAGAGCAACGAGTCATCGAAGAGCCGCCCGTGACCATCGTGGCCAAATATACCCTCGAATCAACGGAAGGCTCTCGTTGCCCGTGCGAAGTAGTTGGCGTCCACGCAGCATATTGAAGAGGAGCGTATAGACAACTATTGCACCTGGAAAATAGGGGTAGTTGCGTATCAAGCACAACGAGGAAATACATCCAGTTTCCGAAATGCCCGAAGTCGAAACCCAATAAGCACAAGATGTCGGGAAGGGATGGTCTCGAGGTTTGCGAAAGATACGACTAGGCTGAGGATCGTCTCGAGCATACGTCTCATGCTGTATGCGATGCCTTTTCAATCGGTTGAGTCGCATCTTATAGCGAATCCATCGACAGCGCCATCGACAGCGCCAACAGTGGGCTCAATGTGTCTGGATCCTGCTTCTTCCATCTCGATTGGACATTCTTCGGAATTGCGCCAGTGTTCAACCTCCGGATTGCCCCTTTTTCGCAAACCGGCTTTTGGCAAGCGCCACCCAATCCGAGGACCGAAATCTGCGACGGGTACAATAGTCGGCCTTCCTTGACACGCTTGTTTTCTGCACCGTGTCGTCCTAGGGAATTCGATGGTGAAGAATGTCGCATAGACTTGCTGAGCAGTTGTTCAGAGTATTAACTACATATGGCCTTCGGCGCAAATCGATTCCTAGATCCACGGTCCGGTCGAAGTATAGGGGTCCGAAGTTGCGCGATTCGCATATGCCGTCAGAAGCGCATCAGAGTCGTCGGCGAGCCATTGCAAGCAACTAGCGACCCTGCCAGTTCCTTCGTCCAGATCCAACATCCAAAGCAAATGATTGCCAGCCGAAATCGCAGTCGCAGTCGCAGTCGTCCGTTGTTCGCGATCGTCATAGTCGCAATTGGACGATCGAGGTCCAGGTTTCGAACGAATGACACACCACGCCACGACGCAGACAAGCAGGGGATGATCCAAGGGGAAGGAGAAAGCAAACTCACTTTTGGGCGCCAACAAAAACAACCGTAACTCTCTCAGCCAACTTTCCGAAACACGCGCAAGAGAAGAGCCGTAGCAGCCGTGATGGGGATGAAGAGGGGGAAAAAGAATAAGATCGCAGGTTGCGTCGTACTGCGGGAGAGGCAGAGGAGAAAAAGACAGAGCTTTTTTTCCTACCCGACCTTGCCTTGTTTAGGCCTTGGCCTTGGGAACAATCGGGGGCGCGGGGACGAGGGTAGTTGACCAGGGGGTGATGCTCTTTGCGCCGGCAAGGGAGTCAGGGATCTTCGATCTGGCTGCTTAGGCGGTACTGAAACACGGACGACGGGCGAATGACGCTGCTCTGTTGGTGCTCCTAGGGCGTAAGAAGAGCGGCACTTCAGGGTGCGGAAATCCAGGCGACGGGAGTCTTGCTAGAGGTGTTTGAGGTCACTGACTCGAGCAGGAACAATAAGGCAGCGAATCAATCGCACAAGGGACGACGATTCTCTTGCGAAATCACGACAGGGGACAACGATGAAGGACAATGTGGGAATGGTGGAGGGGAGAGGAGAGAAGGAGAGAGCAAGAAGCGTACGAAGTACGGATAGTCCCTCTGATGGCCGGGAAGGACACGAACAAGCCTTGGTGGATTGGACGACGGCGCGTTGCGACGGGGAGGGAGCGAGAGACTTTGCTGGTGAGTTCTTGCGTGCGTGCGGATGTTGGTGGGGGTGCGTGTCGATGTTGGGCTGTGGGATGAGGTTGTGGGTTGTGAACTTCTGGATGGTGGAGACGGTGCGATGAGGGAGAGATGGAAGGGAGAAGAAGCGTCGATGGGGCAAGTACACGGTACGAAGCTCGTGATGCTTGAAGATGGAAGGAGTGTGTCCATCAGCACGCCCGGGGCGTTGTTTCTTAATGCTGAAGCTGCTAAAGGGGATGCTGTTCATAGGGGGAAAGAGCTACGAAGTACCATGCACTAACAGCATCAGGTACCGTTTACGTCTTGGATCCCAACTCCCGGCACACACCTCATGGAAGGTTTGCGCCAGGCTCTAAACCTCTGCTAACGGGCGGGAGTTATCCACCAAGCTTCAAGGCTCTGTCCATCCTGGCGCGCTGAAAAGCTGGAGGTGTGGGCGCCGCAGCAGGGACAATCCCTGGAGAGGGCGTGAAGCTATCACCTCGAAGCCCGCCATGAGGGCCAGGCATTCAAGCTGACGAGCGGGCTGATGATGGAGAGAAACCAGCTGCATCCCTGCGACCGTAGCCCTGCTGGGTGAAAAGAAGCGGGCCATGAAATCATTGAGGCTGTCTTCTCCGTCGGGACCGGGATTTAATATTGAGCACAGGAGAGATCTAGGTAAAAGTCGAAGATGGGGATAGAGATGGAGATACAGATGCAGATGGTGGGCTGTGCCGCGTTGTTGATGAGCAGCACGACACCACACATCCATTGAGAGCAAGAAAGAGAGAGAGAGAGAGAAGAAGAAGAAAAAAGGTCCAGCTTCGTCGACAATCAACAGGTGAGATCGCTGGTGCCGACGCAAACAGCTCGGTCCTTCCTAGGTTCTGACGATATACGAAGTACATTGAGCGCTAACAAGTCCATTAGATCTAATCCTCCATGCGTCGATTCCCAAGGAATGGGGTTTTAGCAGCTCTCAGTCCGGTGATTGTGCATCCATGTGTGCGCGCACTGATGACAGTGTCTCACTTCTTCATTTGTTAGCTTCAAGTTGGGTCTTTGACCATCGTGGACCGGCCTCGCCGTTAGAATACAGAGGTTGGAAGGGTTGGAAGAGGTTCGGGCAGCCGAAATTGCTGTCTCAACCCCAAGATCCCTTGCTGCTTGCTTGTCCGTCGTAAGAAGGCCTATTGCCGACTCTGTACGAAGCAAAGCATCTCGGTAAGAATCGTTCGTCTATCAATCGCTTATTATTCCTCAACTCTAACATGCAGCGGGACAGGGAAAAGTGACACCAAGGCGGAGCTGGAGCGGGAACAAAAGCAAGCCGTTGACTATCATCTCCATCCTGTTTCTAACAAGCCATTGCGAACGATGGTAAGCAAGGGAGCAACAAGAGAGCTTTATGATGGGGACCTGCGCTCCACTACAATCCACTTGTCTCGCTTCGTGCGACGCCTTCAGGCACACCCGCTAATCGTCATTGCTCTAGTCTCACGATGAATCTACCTACAACTGCGACTGCTATCGTGCAATTCGTAACTGGCATGCCATCGGACTCCTGGGGTCGATAAGGGTCTGTCACCGAATAAGACTGGCTTCCTGAATCGGTACAAATATAGTCTCGTATTCTATATCTCTCAACATGGGAACTTCCCTATCATAACCAGGTGGAAGTGGGACGCAGGTCCTAAACCCTCAAGTGCCCGGTGCCGACTCCGCGGTGGCTTGAATGCTAGGCAAAGGAAAACCACGGAAATGCCTGGCTCGAAGACTCCGAATAGATCTCGGTCTATTGCCGTCCACGCCAAGGCCAGGTGGCCCAGAAGCCATGTGCAGCCCAACGCCTTGCATCCAGCCGCACTAGGGTTTTGTATCCTCGTGATGGGTCAATTTGCTCTCTCCCGTCTGTCACCATCCGACGCGGCGGCCGACCGTTGTTTGTCTCCCTCTCGGCCCTTCAATGCTCCTCTCATTGTGAAGCAGCCATGGCAGCCTCCGGATTGACCGAGGACATCGACACGACCTACCCCAGGGCCATGTCTGATGGCGAGTACCAACCCTATGCGGGCTCGACAAGCGCACTCTTGCGAAGCTCATCTAGCGAAGCGTGGCGCTGCAGCACGCCGTCAAGGTAGTCGTTTCCCCAGCGAGCAAATAGGAGCTTTTCCCAGGCCTGTGGGCGCCGTTGTTGGTGGGTATGCCGCGTAAAAGATTATTTCATACATCGATTTTACTGTAGCCCCTACAGGCCTGGGAGTCTAGGAAGCCTTTTGGACGGTCTTTTGAGCCTGGAGACCAACGGGAGGGCTGTGTGTCCAATCGTTGTGTCCAGGTGGTCTCCCCGACGAGCATGTGCGTGGTCATCGTTTCCAAAAGAACGGAGCCGTCGCCAGACCAAGATGCAAGGTTTGATTCCCAAAGCAAGGTTGATTCTTCAGGTCAGAGCTGGTATTGGTCCATGGCTGCTGACAGGCTTTAAATCTTCGTCTTTCTACAAGAGCCCAGGCACGTACATGGCCTTCGCTCCATATCAAGATGTGTCCTGTACGGAGGCCGTCGAAGGGTGTGGTGAAACGATTTAATCGCGATCGGATCATGACACCCGCTGGCACATCCTCCAGCAATGCCGGGTTGATAGCTTGTTGCGACTCTTGTTCGAATGGCCCTGTTCCTTGCGGCCATGTTCAAATCTTGGAACTGAATTCTCCTTCTCAGGCCGCATCCGTTCCAACCGGGGTTCCGGATGCCGCTTGCAGATCGCCCAGCACCCCTTGCAACCTACCGTTTACTCGGACTCGGCTGCGGACGAGGATGACGAATCTCCATTTCCAGAATCTCAGTGATTGGAATAGGTGGAAAGCAGTGCAGCAGCCTCCTATTCAGCGCCCAAACCGCAGGTGCACCAGACGGCTCCGGGATGCTACATCCGTCCGATACAAGTCCTGCGGTTTTTGCGCTTCGAACAGCATTTGGCGAAAAGGCTGAGCATTTAGCTTGTGATGACACAAGGGTCGCATCACTTCTGACAGGCATTAAAGACCACAGTCCAGGTCCCCTTGTTGGTGTGCCTGTAAATATGCGGGGCGTCTCATGGTTTCAGCCCGAGAAAGCCTCTCCCACAGCTCCTCATGTCTCGACATTGCTTTGGACCTTTTCCCACTGCTCCCTCGAGTTCAAGTGGACAATGGGGGATTTAGATTCTTCTTGTTGCTGATCCTAGGCCCATCCGAACTTTGGAAACGAGTAATATCACATATCGACTCCCACCTAGGCATGAGATATAGGGCTTTCGCGACCTTACCACGTCATTATACATGACAGTTCGAGGTTTCAGCGCTCCCTGCTCGACCGTGCCGTGTCGCGTCTCGGTTCCGGTCACAATTGTCACGCCGAAATGAGTGAACACTGCCCCAGTCCGATTACGAAGCATTGACATTCCCAAGGCGAGACGCGCGATTGGGTCGTCGAACGAGTTGCCACCGGCTCGAGACTTCAACAAGAGCACCTGGCCGCCCTTGCAAGATGAACCTTTTGCTGGTTCCGTTTCGCGTCTTTTCGCGTTTTTTTCGCGCTGCCGGCATCGGATGCGGATGCGCTTTAGCAGAGGCCGCGCTGCCGAGGGAGTTGGTACTCCGTGGTGGGCCTGGGATCCCGAGTATTCCGGCCGACTATCGTCCGCTGTGCCGTAGGAATACCGATCCAGGATGAAGGACCAGTCTAAAGCACCATACTGCTGCACACATGTACAATAGTCCCAGCATGTTCACCGCGGCCTATTGCCTAAATGTTACGAACTGCAGACATCAACTAGCAAGACTCTTTTGCAGTAGTTATTATATGACGCAGTTGATGCGTTGATGCTTCGCTGCTAGTATAATAGCAAGCACAGCGCCGTCAGCCCACTTTCAAAACACCGCAACACTTTGATGCGCGCAACGCTTTCAAGGGAGAACACGTTCCAGCCCGGAACATGTTCATCGAGATACTCCAAAGAAACCCTTAAGAAATTTCTAAGATGATCCTGAGATAATTTGCTGTTCTTTTCACAATTGTTTACACTCTCCAACTCCCGGAGGATTCTTGTGTCGCCCCTTTACTATGTCACGTGATACCAGTTGGGCGGCAACACCGCGCTCAGCATGAGGCTTAGTCATCGTGAATTCGACGTCGTCACATCGTTGTTGACTGGAGTTGAAGCGGAAGCTCAGCAAATTCGTCACCACAAGTTGCCTACGTCTTGGAATTAAAGCGCATTCACGGAATTGCAGCCGTAGCTGCTTCTTTGCTACATTGGTCCTTGACTTGCATTTCTGTTTGCTGTCGTTTATACCCATAGAAGTCCGAGAACATCCATCGCCAAGAACTCTAGCCTTACCAAGCAGCCACGCCACGCACCGACTTGCCGCCTTCGTCAGCTTAACATGGCGGCACCATCGCCAAAAGATCGCGAACTGCAGTTGCTGGATAGTGTTGAGTTTAAGATCCTGGCCGTCGCGAATAGGGAAGACAAGTTGCAGCAGCTCTTGCAGCGCTACCTCCCTCCTGTGCTTGTGAAGGCCGGCAGCGACCACGCAGAAGTGAGGGCAAAGGTGAGGGCCTCATCTGACCCCAACGTTGTATTCGCTAACAGTCGTAGGTAGTCCAAATATTCGCGAGACTCAAGACCTTCATTCAGCCTCCAGAGTATGTGACTGATCTAGATTTACTGTGAACTCGCCCAATAGCTCTAGTACTAATGGCCTACAGAGTTGTCTTGCCAGTGAAAGTTCTCCTCAAGCAGTACAAGTCCAGTGACTTTGCTTTGGTGAAGCAACTAGATATCGCCTGCATACAACATAGCTTAGAGCGCATAGATGAACATGATCGGAGGGAACTCATTCCAATCGCTCTTCGCAACTTTGCTCAAGATGAAGGACAAGCAAGAGCGGGCGTTCTATTCAACGTCATTCTTCGACTCCTACTTGATGTGCGGATACCCCCAAGAGGCACCAAAGATGACGAGAACTTCAGAGATACTATTGGTCTGTCGAATGAAGCGGATGCAAAGTACCTTGCTAAGATGATCGGTATCTTCCTGCGATTGAGGGCTCCAGCGGGGGTCAAAACGTGGGCCCAGGTCAACCCAACCTTGTCGCAAGAAGAGCTCAACGTTCTTTCTGTGGAGGCTCCCGAGTCACAAAAGATATTCCAACGCATGTCAGAGGTGAAGGTGAAGCTTGTAACACTTCTAGCCAGTGGCGCGTTCACAGACGAGGAGAAATTCCTGCCCGCTCTTTACGGTGCGTCAAGCTTCGACAGCAGAGTAGCATCTACCGCCGAAGAGATCATCAAGAGGAGCTCCGTCTCCATGGAGGACGAACCTCTTGTCAAGAAGCTTTTCCAGGCTCATTCGCTTCTCCCGGCTGCATATCGAACTCGCATTCTAGGGATGCTATCCAAGTCTGCAGTCTCGACAACCATGTCCGACGAGATCATTGCTGTCGTCACCTTGGATTTCTCGCCGGCAGAGTCAGAGGGCGTTTCGGACCATCCTTTGCGGCCAACGAGTGCTCTCGAACGGACCAAGTTGCACAAAGCCCTCTTCCAGTTTCTGACCTGGGTGGCTCGAATTGGACCTTCCAAGGACAGCTTTACAATCGCTCCTCCACTGATAGAGCATATGCGAGGCTATATCGAGACACAAGGCTGGCCTGTGCCTGAACAAACATCACACGATGACGTTACTCTTCGATCACAGGCCTACGAAACGATTGGAGTGCTCTCCAGAAGAGCAAAAATGCCGACAGCGGATAAATACAGTCTCGCGGCTTGGCTGTTCCGTTCGCTCTCTGAGGACAGCACCAACGATATCGTTGTCAACATTGACGGAGCCCTGTCGAGTTTGTCGGCAAACATTCCAGCTACAGTTGGGAGTGAGGAAACAGGCCTTAGGACGATGCTTCTCACGTATATGACGTTGCCCGATGAGGCGCCAGCCGTACGAAGCACCCGACATGCTGTCGTCAAGTGGGCGAACCAGTGTCTCAACTTCTCCGACATCAATGCTCGATGGATTGATATCCTCGGCATAGCCGGACAGAAAGATGAGCGGAACGATGTCATCGAGCAAGGACACAAGGGACTAGACCCCTGGACTTATTATGCTCATCTCGAAACCAAAGTTTCCTTGCCGGACTGGACCCAGATGGTTATCACCTTCTTCGGCTCTCTAATAGGCCCAGACAAACACTCCGAACCTAAGTCAATATCAGCGCTGCCCGAACTACCGCACAGTGTTTTCGAAAATTTCGAGGGCACCCGGATAAGCGCGTTTCCGGTTGCTTTGCGTTACATCAAACACATCATGTTTCTTACCGCTCTCGGTGACTTCAAGATCGAACCAGACTGGATGCAGGCCCTGGATGCCCGAATCAAGACCGACATCAAAACACGGCAAAAGATTTTAGCCTATTTGCACACCATCGATAGCGGGTTTGTGGTGTTCTACCTCAAGGCCTGCCTCGACGGTGCTACTCTCAAGGACTCGCCCATCATAGAAGACTGCATTCGATCATTTGTCGATGTGGCATCACTCAGTCCCGGAGGTGCGCTCGCCGCATTGGCTCGCTTCAGCAGCCAGATTCTCCCATTAGTATCATCAAGCAACAAGGAGATCCGATCTCTTGCTGCTCGCGCCATGGGAATCCTCGCATCGCATCTCGCGAATGACACTGCTTCGCTCAACAGAAGTTGCGCTACCTTATCATCCCTATTGAAGGACGCCGAGACTCTCACTGGCCCTTCACTGAGCGCAGCAGAGGGTGCATTGTTGGCAATTAGTCACATTTACTCACGGTGCGTTTACTATGGACGGCCTTTGCCGGCAGATGTCGAGTACCGGCACCACCTTCTCACCAGTACCAACTTAAACATCCGTGAAACCGCCTATGAGGCTTTTGCTCAGCTATGGACGGCTGGTCTAGGCATGCCACCATCAGAGAATCAAGGGATTGAAAAGATTATCTCAGGACTGGCGTCACAGGCGAAGAAGGGGAATGAGAAAGCAATTCTTACCCTTGGCAGATTGGCTGCAGGCCTCGAAGAAGCGGACGAGGATGCAGGTGCTTCTGACGCGATGGCGATTGATACAGAGCCAACTTCCACCGAGGAAAGGTAAGCAAAACAGGGAACCCCTTTTTGAAATGTTGAAGCTAATCCAAGCTCTTTATCCCGTTCAGCGTCAAAGAAGTTTCTAAGGTCAATCCTTTGCTAGATTCTATTCTCAATGAGCTTTTTGCACTTCACGAGATCAAGCGAGTCGAGGTACACTTTACTATTGGAGATGCCATCACCGCAGCAATCGCGCGTTGGGACTCCGATTACGTCAGGTTGACCATGGACGTCGAGCCTCGCAGCTGTCAAGAACACAAGGGGCTGCGGCAAGCAAGGGTTGTTGCTGTTCTTGACAAGCTGTTTGCTGACTGCAAAGCGACAAAGCCGTCGCTACTCAAGGCCTCCGGAATATGGCTGTTCTGTATCGTCCAGTATTGCTCCCACCTTCCGGTTGTACAGTCACGGTTACGGGAGGCGCAAGCTGCCTTTATGCGCTTGCTAGGAGCCAGGGACGAGCTCGTTCAAGAAACCGCATCCCGTGGTCTCGCTTTGGTCTACGAGCGTGGTGACCCAGACTTGAAGAGTGCCCTCACCAACGACCTTGTCTCGGCCTTCACTAGCTCTAGTACTCAGCTCAAGGTAGAGCAGGATACCGAGCTCTTCGAGCCGGGAGCCCTACCAACAGGCGAGGGAAAATCAGTCACGTCGTACAAGGACATTGTGAGCCTAGCGAACGAAGTGGGAGATCAGAGACTGGTGTACAAGTTCATGTCATTAGCCGCAAATGCTGCAACATGGTCCACTCGGTCCGCCTTCGGCCGTTTCGGACTCAGCAATATCCTCTCCGAATCCAGTCCCGACCCGAAGCTGTACCCAAAGCTTTACAGATACCGCTTTGACCCTAATCCGAACGTTCAAAAATCTATGGATGACATCTGGAAGGCACTCGTCAAGGACTCCGGCAATGTGCTTGATACACACTTCGATGCCATACTAGAGGATCTTCTCAAGAGTATCGTGGGCCGTGAATGGCGAATGCGAGAGGCCAGCTGCAGTGCAATCTCTGACCTAATCCAAGGCCGGCAATTCCCTCAATATGAGAAGTTTTACGGAGAAATCTGGACTTCATCGTTAAAGGTACTCGACGATGTTAAGGGTTCGGTCAGAATAGCAGCTCAACGTCTATGCATGACACTTTCGAAAGGTCTTGTGCGGCAGCTAGAGGCGGGAAGCAATGGGTCAGCAGCCGAGGCGATGATGAAGCAAGCTCTACCTTTCCTGCTGTCTGACAAAGGAGTTGGGAGCTCGGTACAAGAGGTACAGGTTTTTGCAATTGTAACAGTCATGAAAGTCGCAAAGCAGGGAGGCAAATCTCTCAAGCCTTTCATCGCCGAAATGATTCCTCAGCTGCTTGAGTTACTGAGCTCGATCGAGCCAGATCAGATCAACCACTACTATCAGCGCGCCGGTGACGAGAGCCGAGACCAGATTGACAAGCTAAGATCTCAGATGGTTAATCAGTCGCCAATCTCAGAGGCCATTGAAAACATCCTTCGTTTCATCGACACGGAGGTAATGGCCGACCTCGCGCCTCGACTTGAAGCCACCATTAAAAGCGCAATCGGAATGCCGACCAAGGTTGGCTGCAGCAGAGTTCTGACAACTCTATTCACCCGTCACACAGAAGACATCAAGCCGGTCTCTGCACGTTTCATCCAACTAATGGAGAAGCAAACTATGGACAAGAATGACGAGGTCAGCCAGGCGTACGCTCGTGCTTCTGCGTACATGATGAGATCCGTGCCGGAGGCTTCCAAACAAAGATTTTGCGATCGATTCATCAAGATGTACTTCCAAGCGGAAGATGAAGCTCGACGACAAAAGGTTGCGGACGTTATTGTAGCGCTGGCTAAGATCTCGCCCGATCACTTTTCTGCACACGAAACAGAGTTACTCCCATTTGCTTACTTCGGATCGCACGACACCGATGACTACACCAGCAAAGCATTTCAAGAGGCGTGGAAGAGTCACTCGGGAAGCAGCTGGACCGTTGTCCGCTATGTGCCGGAGATTGTTGCCCTTGTTGAGAGATGCCTCGATACCACACAGTGGGCATTGCGTCACACCGGTGCCTTCACAGTTGCGGCTCTGGTTTCCGACGTTGCTGGCGCAAACAACGCAGGCGGCCAGATCAACGACGCCAATCTGAGCAAGATCTGGCCTGTTTTTGACAAGGTGCTTGCGTTGAAGACTTTTTCTGGCAAGGAGAAACTACTGGACTCGTTTCCGAAATTCGTCGAAAAAGGTCGTTCGCTTTGGACCTCGAGTCCCCAGATCGCGGCTCAGATGAAGAAGGTTACCCTTCGGGAGGCGAAGCGCAACAACGAAGAATATCGCGTTCACGCGTTTCGCACCCTCTGGGAGTTTGCCAAGGCTCGCGATGATTTGGACCTTTTGGACGAGATCGCGGAAATTGTCACACCTCACCTTGAGGAGCTGAAGGATGAAGACAAGATGGAAGTCGACTCCAAGGAAGATCTACCCGAGAAGACTGCTAAGAATGGACTTGAGGCGATTGCGCGGGGCTACAGTCGTGCAAGCATGAAACAGGATTCCCTAGCTGTGCTAGGTAAAGTTCTGGACCACCTCAAGCCCTTTTTGTCGAGCCCAAAATTCGCCCCCATCAAGCGACAGGTCTGGTATGAGTGCGTCCGCGACTTGATGGACGACGCGACGACACCTTCAACCGCAGCAAATGACGAAAAGGCCATTGCAATCACTTACCTCCTGAGTCTCGACATGGACCTGGTCGATACCGGCACGGAGGCTCAAAGGGTAATGAGAGCGAAGGCCATCGCCGCAACGTTGAAGGCAAAGGCAAGGGGGGTCTTCGGACAAAGCGGCCCGGACATCGTGCAGTTTAGAGAGATGGTCAATAATGCACTGAGCATGGAGCGATCTGCGGAGGTGCAGAAGGTGTTGAAAGGGGTTTTGGACGAGCTGAAGTAGATGTTAGAGGTGAATCACTGGCAATTAGTACTACTGACGGCGAATTAATACAGTTGCGTGTCTAATCATCTGCCCTTACGGCAAAAGTATTCCGATTTTTATTGTTTTGTGTCCTTAATCAGATGACTTACACGGTCCGTTTCACTACCTGCTGTTCATTGTGTTGATGAATGCTGCTGCTATCCTCCCAAACCTCACGTCTAAACGGCCAACATTCACCCCCCTCCCACCACCTTTCTTGGCTCCAACCAAGTCAAAAACCCCCTCAAAGGAACGCTCTCGATTCTGAAACATCTCTCAAAATGCCAACTTTCAGTCTCAAGACTTCATAGACCTCGTGGTGTTTTGACGTTTCTCCAGGGTAGTTTATCCTGACATTTTAGGTAAGCAATCCGGAGTCGTGTCATCCTTTATCCGCGTTAACGCCCGGCTCTACTGACGGTCAGTGGTCGTTCGTTGCGTCACTGCAGATGTGCCTGCTTCATACCTAGGTACTCGTCGCATTCATCGCGGTGTGACTTTGCAAAGATTCACGGCTCTTCTGTATTTACTAATACTATAAAGAGCCTGCCTCCGAAGCAAACGCTCCCACAATCTGAAGCCGAACCTTTTACTCCATTCCCGAGAACTACAGGCCTCACGACATCTCTTGACGACTCCCCCGCTGTCGGCTTTGGAGGGGCAATTTATCGGTCTTTGACTTTGCCTTTTGGCACCTCGATCAAGCTTTAAAGGAGGGCAATCTACGTCGCTTCGCATCGCCTATATCCGAGCTTACAAAGCCACAGAGCTTTATCAGAAAGAAATCGGCGACTTCTTTCGATATCCTGACTGGTGCAGGGGGCATCGACAACAACATGGAGGACCACATTTCGACATTCAACGCCATCACGGGTGCGAGCCCTGATGTTGCGCGCAGCTTCCTGGAGATGACAGCTGGGAACTTTGAGCGTGCCATCGAGCTCTTCTACGAAAACCCAGACTTGGCATCCGGCGTCGGTGCCGGTCTATCGTCGAACCCTCCAGCAAGCCGACCTCAACCCACCGCCTCCAGATCCAATATTGGGAGGCAAGACTCGGCCGGCATCATCCACATCGATAGTGATGACGACGATATCATGCACCTGGATGATGATACCGACCCCGACGAAGACGATGACACAGCTGTGGCAGCGCAGGCGGCGGCGATGGCACAGGAGGAAGAGGACATGGCCATGGCCAAGCGGCTTCAGGAGGAGCTTTACCAGGAAAACAACGGGCCCGGAGCAGCAGCAGGAGCGGGCGAAGAAGACGTGAGGGCACCAATCGCGAGAACAACAGAAACTCTAGTTGCCCCAGGTCCCGTTTGGGCGGGTGCCGAAGATGGGATGGAGGCGGCCCTCTTGGAGCAGCTGAGGCGCCGACGACAGCAAAATCCGCCACGTAAGCTGTCCTTGATACCCAATGTGTGATATCGCTCTAACGTTATGATGATAGCTGCTTCTGGTGGCCCCTTTTCGCAACGAATATGGGGAGACCCTGATCGTCACCCCACAGGTGCGCCGACCAATGGGTCGTCGCACGCCAGGCGTTTGGAAGACCTCTTCCGTCCACCGTACGACTTGATGGCACGTATGTCGTGGGATGAAGCTCGAACGCTAGGAAAGGAGGACAAGAAGTGGATTCTGGTGAATCTACAAGACATGAACGACTTCAACTGCCAGGCCCTCAATAGAGACATTTGGAAGGACGAGGCGGTCAAGGATCTGGTATCGGAGAGCTTCATCTTCTTGCAATACGACAAGACGTCTCAGGACGCCGAGGAATACATCAACTTCTACTTCCCCAACCAGGGACACGAAAACCCCGACAATTACCCCCACGTATCCATTGTCGACCCGCGGACTGGCGAACAGGTGAAGGTCTGGAGCGGGAGACCGTTCCCCGACGCTGCCGACTTCCATGCGGCGCTGGCGGAGTTTCTAGACCGTTACAGTCTGGCGGCCAACAGCAAGAACCCCGTTGCGAAGTCAACAGCGCGGAAGCCGGTAGCGATAGATGTGGATCGCATGACGGAGGAAGAGATGTTGGAGATGGCGCTTAAGAACAGCATGGCCGGTGCTGTCAGCGGCAGCTCAACACCAACACCCAATGTCCACGACCCCGACGCTCTTACCAAATCACCAGCACCAACGTCAAGTGCTGACGATAAGGGCAAAGAGCCCGAACGACCGGCGGAAGTAAGCCCCTTTGCCAAGATATCTAGCATGTATCCTCACACGGAGCCCGAAAACGATCCCGCAACTACCACACGCATCCAGTTCCGTCATCCCACCGGCCGCGTTATCCGCCGCTTCAACCTGCAAGATCCGGTGCGCAGGGTTTATGAGTGGCTAAAGGCGGAGCCGTTGGAGGGCAAGGAAGGGGTACTGTTTGAGCTGAAGAGGATGCCGCAGGGCCAAGACCTAATCGCAAACCTTAACAAAACCATCGAGGACACGGGGCTGAAGCAAGGCACGGTAATGATTGAGTTCATCGAGGACTAAAGAGTACGCGATCATGGATTTTGATTCGACGCACCAAGCAAAGGCGAGTGGAAACCAACGAGGAATACAATACAGCATGATGATTACGCTTTCGGATAGACGATGGATCAGGCCACTGAGAGGGCAGTCACGGGCGGTGCAATCTCTGATTGGAATTGTTTATTGCGAAAGAGAGATATGTCTAGATGCTGACGATAATAACAGGCCACTGGGAGGCAGTTGTTGCAGCAGGTAGTTAGTATGGAGGCGTTTTTCATACAAGATGAACAAGGCATCATTAATCGGGGGCCACTCAACAAGTGGCACTGTATTTACCCCTGAATGTGACGTTTGAGAAGATGATTAACTGCGAGTGTGCGTTGGCAATGGAAGGCTTGAAGGGCTGAAGGGCTGAGAGATGGATGGTTGGACGGCAGCCAAGCAGACTATCAAGATGGCTACTACGTACTACTGCAAGTAGTAGATTAGACATAACAAGTACTTGCTCCGACGACGAAGAATGCATCGATTATTTGGTATCTATGTTTCTGCTTATTAGCTGGTAGTTAGTTTCGGCTCACCACACGGCTTGCATTGTTGCTTAGTCCATATTGACTCTGTGAGGTTTCACCTTGGAGTATCTGCGAGGTGAAGCTGGTGGCCAATCGCGCCGCCCAGCGGACGGGCTGCCCTGACTGTTCCTGGTCGGGCTAGGTAGCAGCCGTAGCGGGGTTGCCCCCAAGACGCGTGTTTTCCAGCGCGTCGGCCGCTGGATCTCTAGTGGGTGAGGGCCCCGGACCTCCTCCCCCTCATTCCAGCCCAGTGGACCTCGCCGCTGAATGCGACGCTGTAAATTGCCCTGGAAGGAGGTGCAGGCGCAGGGGGTTCGTCCACTGAGTGGTTGCCCGCCGCTCATCAACCCCACCTCACACCCAACGGCCACCACACCAACGGCCACACAACACGGCCACACCTCAGCCCAACCAAGGCCATAAACACGGCGGCCACCAGCTCCAGCATTTGTTTTCCCCCCGGTTCAAAGGCGGATTGGCTCGCGCAGATTGACCATCTGCTGTTACTGCGCACCTCGATTTTCTTCTTCTTCTTCTTCTTCTTGTCTTCTTCTCGTTGTATCGCTCGTTATCCTAGTGCTTCGTTATCAGGCGCACCTTGAAGAAGATCCCTCGACAGACTCTTTGGTGGGGGAGCGACACCGCCCATCCTGCGCGCACACCGAGCCCAGTTCACCTTTGACGACCACCGACGACCAGCTGTTGAGTTTCGAACGACTACAAACCCGCAATTCGACAGCCGGAAATCTCAGAGCCTGTCCGTGTCCGGCAACTGCATTGTAACTGTCGACAACAAGCGGCGCGCACACACTGCTAGTTGCGCCTACGACCGGCTTGAACCAGAGAAGACGGACAGTTGTGGCTGCCAAACCAATATCTACAATGGCAGATCGAGATCGCGATGTGGACGAGGGCACAGAAGCCTTGGACCCAGAGGCACTTTACTCGAAGGAATACTGCATTGGTAGGTCTGACGGTTTTCACTAGTCCATTACTTCGGCATACTGACCTGAATGTTGTTTCTAGGAGGTGGCAGCTTCGGAAAGGTTTACAAGGGGTACGTACGATGCTTGATATCTCGGATGCCCTTGCGTCGGACAACTTTGCTACATTCAAGATGACATTGACCGGAGGCTAACCAACTCGGCATGTAGAGTCGACAAGCGTACAGGACAAGCCGTCGCTATCAAGGTTATTGACATCGAGAGCGCCGAAGACGAAGTCGAGGACATCATCCAAGAAATCGCCAT
>JAANBC010000093.1:0-87952 GCA_014621405.1 Stylonectria norvegica | reverse complement strand
ATACTAACTTTAGCTATAGTAACCCTATAATTAACTAATATTTCCTATAAACCCTTAAATATATAATTAAATAAGTATTATTAGTTATAATAAATAGCTTTATTAGAGGAGAAAAGCTTAATAAATAGGCTATCTTTATTATTTATATTAATAAGTTAAATTCTAAAGATAAAAGTATAAAAATAGCAGTCTTTAAAACCTTAGCTTAAGTTAAAGATAATCTCGCTTTAATAATATTACTTAAAACTGCCTTTTTAAAGCTTTATAAGTATAATATACTATTTTCTAAGAATTATATATATATTAAAAGCTTATATAACTTCTACTTTTTCTTTAAGATTTTTAAGGCTTATTAATAAGTCTACTATAGAGTTATAGTTATTATTAATATTATTATACTTATAAATAAGACTATTATTATATCTGCTTTTTAAAAGGAAATCCTTAAGTTATAATCCATACTTTTTATATAAGCGCGGCTTAAGTAATAAATATACTATTAAACTATAAGTCCTCCTCTAATATTATATTTATAAATAATATTAAAAAAAGAGATTTATATCTATAATTATTAAAAGATTAGATCTATTAAATAATATAAAAAAAAAGACCTATTTCTTATTAACTTAAAAGACTATACTAATAGCTCTTATATATAGTACTATAATCTTAGCTTCTAACCCTATTATAATTAGTAATATTAATATTATTATAATAATAACTAAAAGAGATAATCTTACTGCTTCTAAGGCTAATAGCTTATAGTCTTTACTTTTAGTATCTACTAAGTTTATAGCTATACTAGAGGCTATAATTATTATAACTAGTACCTATAATTATAACTCTTAAAAGCCTATAATCTTAAAAACTCTAGCTAATATAATTTTTAGTAATATTAAAGACTTAACTTTACTTTAAAAGTAATATAAAAAGGCTTAGTTAGTAGCTATAGCTCTGCTTATAGAAGAAGCTATTAAATCTCTACTTAAAATACTTAATAAGAATATTAAAAATAAGAAAACTATTAACTAATCTTATATACCTTTCTAAATATATATTTAATAAACCTTAAACTTATTAAAAGAAGTTACTAAAAAGAGTATTTATATTTATATTTATAATAAAGGCTTTATATAAAATATTTACTATCTTTACTATAAATATATAAGTCTTTAGATTAACATAGGCCTAATTAGACTGCTTAATAAAGAAGAGCTTAAAGTCTTATTAATTAATAACTAATATAAGTATAATATTATATAATAGCTATAACTCTTAAAACTTAAAGACTATATCTTTATTAATAAGTAATTTAATAAGTTTTATAATTAAAATCATCTTAAATAGGTATATAAGCTAACTTTCTTTATAGCACTTATTTTTATAGTCTAGTAAATAATTAATAGTAAGCCTAAAAGTTATATAGTTATAGACCTGCAAGCTCTTAATAAGATTATAATTCCTAATAATAACCTACTATTAAAGTAAGAAGATATAATATAATCTCTAAGAGGTACTAATTATATTATAGTAATAAATACCTTTTTCTTCTTCTTTTAATTTAATATTAAGATAGAATATTATAACTACTTTATTATAATAAGCTATTAAAGCTTTAAGAGATTAATTATAGCTTTAATAGGCTTCTAAAACTCCTCTGCTTATATTAAAAGATATATAGATAGACTATAAAACTATATTAGCATTTTATAAAAGCTTTTATAAATAATATTATTATCTATTTTATTATTAAAGAAGAATATCTAAAGCATTTTAAACCCCTTTTTAGTCTCTTTATAAAAAGAAACTTAATAATATTGCTTATTAAAAGCTGAATTAGATACTTAAGTATATAGCTTCTAAGCTTCTAAGTTAATGCTTTTAGCTTAATTATTATAGCTAAATATATAACTATCTTCTTAAAGTTTAAGTTCTCTAATTAATTAAGCAACTTAAAGTAATATATTAGTATAATAAAGTATATTTATTACTTAATATTCTATTATATATAGCTTATTAAACCTCTTTAATAGTATAAGATTACTCTCTTAGTCTAAGACTATAAAGATCTTAAGTTTATAAATAATAACTTAAATAAGTATAAAGCCTTTACTTAGTAAACTACCTTTAAACCTATTAATAAGAAATATATTAGCTTTAAAGCTCTATAAAAAGAGATATCCTTTAGCTATATACTTTTATATTTAAACTTAGATTAATAACTATTTCTTTAGGTAAATAGAAGTCTTATTTATAACTTTAAAGCTATTTTATATTATATTAAAGAAGACTTTATTTAAAAGAAAAGCATAGATATTTTATTAATAGTAATATACTTAATTATATTCCTTAGTTATATACTTATAGCAGTAGAAATATAATATAGTCCTATAAAACTAGAAGTTATATATCTTATATAAGTAGTTAAGAGACTTCGCATACTTATATAATTCTCTGCTCTTCTTATATATATATTTATAAATTATTTAACTATTAAGCTAATTATTAATAAGATAATACTTATAATAATTAGTATAAATAGAATAAATTGCTATTTAGTAGTAGCCTTAATTTATCTCTTTAAATATAATCTTAAGGTCTTCTATCTCCTAAAAAAAAAAGAACTTTATTTCTAATATTTTAAGCTACCTTATAGTCTTAAAGATTAATTTAAATAAAGCCTATTAATACTCTAATTATATAGCCCTAAATAATATATATTTAGTCTTTAAAAGCTTTATAGCTAATAATATTAAAGTTATATTTTATAAAGAATATCTTAAGAATATATACTATTTAGCTATTATTAGGGATATTATAAGTAAGGTTTTAACTAATAAAAAGGAACTCTATAGCTATAAGAATATAATTAAATTTTTAAAATATAGTACCTTATTCTTTCTTAAGAAAGATCTGCTATATTATAGTAATATTAATAACTATATTAGGCTATATATATCTTACTTAATAATTAATAATATATTAAAAAATAGCTTATAATAACTAATATCACTTTAATAAAGATTAAATAACTAAGAAATTAATAAACCTTTTAATTTATAATCTTATATAATAACTTAAAAAGCATATCTATAAATATTAATATTATTACCTTAGGCAAATAAATTAATAATAATATATTTAGTAACTATCTTCTTTATAAAAATATAAATCATAACCCTATATATATTTATTTGCAATTAATTTTTATTTATAGACCCTACTACCCTATTTTCTTTTTTAAGAATATACCCCTAAGTTTATTAAAGGCTATAATATATATAACTTCCTTATAATAGTTACTTATATAGTATTTAAATAAACTCTCTTACTTCCTAGTTATTTTACTTATTTAATAGGAGACTAGGCAGTGGTCTTAGTATAGCAGCTAATACTAAGTAATTAGGGTATACTAAAGATTATTATATTAGACTATAATAAAAGATTTACCTCCTTTTTTTAGAAGACTTTATAGAAGGTATTTAGTATTAAGCTTGCGATAACTATAGTATATTACCTAGCTAGAAATAGCCTTATAGAGTAAAGGAATTAGACTATTAAAATAGCTATATAATTTCACTATTTATAATACTCTAATAGTAATTAGATATAGATACTCCCTGCTCTTTAATAGAACCTTAATAAAGCCTATAATATAGGTATTAAGGCCTCTATATATAAGTTTATCTATAGATTTAAGCTTTATAGACCTCTTAATACTATTAACCCCCCTAAGAAGATTCCTAATCTCCTATACTTATAAGAAGCTATCTATAAGAAAGCCTAACTAGTAATAGACTTTACTATAGTTAAGGCTAAATATTAATATAATACTAAGTATTAATTAATTAAAATAAAAGCAGAAGACTTAGTATATTTATAACTTTATAATAGATATAATCTCCTTAAAAAGCTACTCTAAAAGTAGTTATAATAATATATTAGCTCTATAAAGATCCTTTATATAGTTAGTAACCTAGCCTATAAAATTAAAGTCTTAGAGAAATAGAAGATATATTCTATAGTATTAGTCCGCCACCTTTAATCTGCTTATATTAATAACTTTATTCCTAAGAAACCTAGTCTTATTAAAGAAGCTAGTAAAGACTAGTATAAGATTAAGAAATTGCTCTATAAAGAAATTCACTGCCTAAAATATAATGCCACTCTTTTTAAGAAATATATAGTCTATTAGTAAGAATAAGGACCTAAGTATAATATTTAAATTAGAGTTAAAGATATCTTAAAGAATCTAATTAACTTATTTAATAAAAAACAACCTAATAAAGCTATATAAGAAGACTTATACCGCAGTAAGTATATCTAATATATATATACTAAGAAATAGTTAAATAGAATAATTAAATAAAAAATAATAATAATAAAAAGAAAGTTATTTTAGAAGACTAGTAAAAAAGCTATTTATATATATATATAGATTACTAAGGATAGTATAGTCATCTTTTTATACCAGCTACTATAATATACTTTAGCCTTAAAACTAAGGCTATAGTATTATATACTATGGCATATGCCTTAGCACAGGCCCTGCACAGGCTGTAGTGCGCCTACTTAAGTAGGAAGACCCTAGCCTATATAGGGTGTAGGATCTTTATCCTTCTTATAATATATACATATACCTAATTAGTTAATACTAATCTTCTTTTCTATATTAATATAGCAAGCTATATCTTATAATAAGAATTATTTTATAACTATTTTTAAATAAATATTTAACTATTTCTAAAATATAACTATAATTTAATTAAATCTTAGGACTTACTACCTAAGAGTCTATATAAAAGATGCTAAGCTATAGCACTCTGGCTGCCTTAGTAGAGATATTAAGGCAGAGGTTAAGTATAAGAAAATACTTTTAATCTATATATAAATTAATACTTAATTATTTCTAATATAATATAAGGCTTTTATAAAGAGATATAAAATATAATAAACTTTATATAAGGCTATAGTTTAGAGTAATACTTTAAAGATACTAGATCTATCTTAATAAATATAAAGTACTTATTAATTAATTTAAACTTATATTAAATTATTTATAGAATTTAAGTTTTTTATAATTAATACTCTTACTTAGCTTTAAATTATTTAAATTAAATTAAGATAAGTTACTTTTAATAAAAAATAATTAAGTATTACTTAAAAACTACTTCTAATAATATTAGTATTATATATAAGATAAATTACTTATAAATAAGTTACTTATTATTATATTCTTAGATAATAGTTTATTATTCTTAATATAAAATAAGTATAAAATAATTAAGAATTATTTTTAACTTTTATATAGGATTCTAGTAATTCTTATCTCTAAGTGCTTTAAATATTAATTCTCTACTTAGCTTTCCCTTAAATATTAAATAAATAGATATAAATTAATTACCTAATAATTCTAAACTACTTCTAATAATAATAGTTTAAAAGATATATTCTCCCTACTAATTATCGCGACTTGCCCTTACTTATTCCTAAGTCGCCTACTTATTTAGTTATTTTTATAGTTTAAAGTAATAGTTATTTAATTATTAGAAATTAGTTCTAATACCTATAATAGATTCTCTATTTAGCTTTTCCCTAGATATTAAATAAATAAGTATAAATTAATTACTTAATAATTCTAAACTACTTCTAATAATAATAATTCTAGAGATATATTCTCTGCCCTACTAATTATTATAACTTGCTTTTACTTATACTTATTTATAACTTACTCTTACTTACTTCTAAGTTACTTACTTATTTAATTATCTTTATAGTTTAAAGTAATAATTATCTAATTATTAGAAATTAGTTCTAATACTTATAATAAATTCTTTATTTAGCTTTCTCTTAAATATTAGATAAATAGGTATAAATTAATTATTTAATAATTCTAAACTACTTTTAAACTAATAATAATAGTTTTAAAAATATATTCTCTACCCTATTAATTATTATAATTTGCTCTTACCCTTGCTCTTACTCTCGCTCTTGCTCTTACTCTTACTTATATTTACTTATAACTTGCTCTTATTTATACTTAAGTTGCCTAATTATTTAATTGCCTTTTTAATAAGAATTAATTATAAACTTTATTTAGAATTAGTTTTAAAAAGTTATAGTTTAAAAAGTTATTTATATTTTATATAATAAAATAATAAGTAGGAATTAATTATATAATTATTATATATTATCTTACTAACTCTTTAAATATAAGATACCCTCTTCCTTTAGGCTAGTTTCCTTAAAAGTTAAAAATAGTCTCTTATACTTTAGGCATATAATAGTTATTTTATATTTAAGATATAAAATAATTTAATATTAATTACTAATTATTTCTAATAAATCTAAGTTATATTCTAAGCTTAAAATACTAAAGATAAGTCTAATACTATTATATTATTATTATTATTTATAAAGATTAAAAAAGTAAGTATAATAATAATAAAGTTAGAGGTTTTATTACTGCCTTTTATTACTGCCTCTCTAGTAAGAGCGGCGAGGGATAAGTGGGCCCACCCTAACCCGCTGAGTAGGTCCTTATATCCGCTTTTATAAGTACCCCTCCAACCCTCCAGCTTATGATACCACTCACGCCTTATCGATAAGCGTAGTTACCCCGAAATTTGTTACTCACCACCTCAACCTTGACAGTTCAAACTGACCTCCATCCTACATCAGCTGCAGGCACTCAGAGGCAAACAGGCGTCAACATCGCGCTCACCGTCTCGTGCTCATCCAGGATGGCTGAAGGCAACGAGCAAAGTCCCGTGAGGATCTCCATTCTGGGCGAGCCCAACATCATCGTGGAGCACGGCCTGTGGCTTGACTTTGTAGCCAGCGACCTCATCCAAAACATCCAAACTTCAACCTATGTACTCATTACCGACACCAACCTTTTCGATACATATGTTCCAGGCTTCCAGGATTGTTTTAAGGCAGCTGCCGAAGGAAAACCGACTCGCCTGCTCACGTACGCAATCCCCCCGGGCGAGGCTTCCAAGAGCAGAGATACCAAGGCCGAGATCGAGGACTGGTTGTTGTCGCAACAATGCACGCGTGACACGGTAATCATCGCCCTCGGAGGAGGTGTGATGGGCGACATGATTGGCTACGTTGCTGCTACTTTCATGCGAGGAGTTCGCTTCGTCCAAGTTCCCACGACATTACTCGCAATGGTTGACTCATCGATCGGCGGGAAAACCGCAATCGACACACCGATGGGCAAAAACTTGATCGGAGCTTTTTGGCAGCCGCGTCGCATATACATCGACCTCGCCTTCCTCGAAACACTTCCCGTACGCGAGTTCATCAACGGAATGGCTGAGGTGGTCAAGACGGCTGCCATCTGGAACGAGGCCGAGTTCACCGTTCTCGAGGAATCAGCCGCCCACATCTTAGCTTGCGTCCGGTCTGAGGCTCCTAATCGACTCAATCCAATCAAAGAGGTGCTGAAACGCATCGTCGTAGGATCTGCGAATGTGAAGGCCGAGGTTGTGTCGAGTGACGAGCGAGAAGGTGGGCTGCGCAATCTCCTGAACTTTGGCCATTCCATCGGACATGCAATTGAGGCCATTCTGACGCCTCAGCTCCTTCATGGCGAGGCTGTTGCCATTGGCATGGTAAAGGAGGCAGAACTAGCGCGTTTTCTCGGTGTTCTACGACCAGGGGCTGTCGCTAGACTTGTCAAATGCATTGCCAGCTACGATCTACCTACGTCTCTCGAGGACATACGAGTCGTCAAACTGACGGCTGGCAAACAGTGTCCCGTAGACACGCTCCTTGCGAAGATGGGCGTTGACAAGAAAAACGATGGCAGAAAAAAGAAGATTGTGCTCCTGTCTGCTATCGGGAAGACACACGAGCCTCGAGCGAGCGTCGTTATTGACAAGCATATTCGGATAGTTCTTTCGCCATCAATACGAGTCGCCCCAGGGGTTCCCCATGGCGTGGAAGTTACTGTCACTCCACCTGGCTCAAAGAGTATCTCGAATCGAGCCCTGATCTTGGCAGCGCTTGGATCTGGCAAATGCCGCATCAAGAACCTTCTTCACTCCGACGACACCGAGTATATGCTGGCAGCAATCGACCAGCTTAATGGTGCGTCTTATACTTGGCAGGAAGGAGGTGAAGTCTTGGTCGTTGAGGGAAAGGGGGGTCGCCTGCAGGCCGTGGACAAGCCGCTCTACCTGGGCAATGCCGGCACGGCATCACGTTTTCTTACTACAGTCGCTGCCCTCTGCTCGCCAACCGACGGCGTTGGCTCCAGTATCTTGACCGGGAACGCCAGGATGCAGGTGCGGCCTATCGGCCCCCTGGTCGACGCGCTGCGCTCAAACGGCGTGGAGATCGACTACCTCGGTCGCGAGAAGAGCCTCCCGATCCGCATCAACGCTGCCAAGGGTCTCAAGGGTGGCTTGATTGAGCTGGCGGCTACCGTTTCGTCCCAGTACGTTTCGTCCATTCTCATGGCGGCACCTTATGCCAAAAATCCGGTGACACTTCGACTTGTAGGCGGCAAACCCATTTCCCAGCCCTATATCGACATGACCATCAAGATGATGGAGTCCTTTGGCCTCTCCATGGTTATCTCAGAAGACGAGCCCAACACATACCACATCCCACAGGGTGTGTATCAGAACCCAGCTGAGTATATCATTGAGAGCGATGCTAGCTCCGCTACCTACCCACTGGCTGTGGCGGCCATAACTGGCACAACTTGTACCGTTCCCAATATTGGCTCCAAATCTCTCCAGGGTGACGCTCGTTTTGCCGTGGACGTCTTGCGACCCATGGGATGCACTGTCAAGCAGACTGATTATTCGACGACTGTAGCCGGACCACAAGGCGGTGCTCTGACGGCGCTGCCCCATATTGATATGGAGCCGATGACGGACGCTTTTCTCACTGCCTCGGTTCTTGCTGCTGTCGCATCAGGAAAGACTCAGATTAGGGGCATTGCGAATCAGCGAGTCAAGGAGTGCAACCGAATCTTGGCGATGAAGGACCAATTGGCCAAGTTCGGCGTGCAGTGCAACGAGCTTGAGGACGGCATCGAGGTCATCGGCAGGTCCGAAGAGGGCGGTCTCTTGGTACCAGAGTCCAGTATCCATTGTTACGACGACCACCGCGTTGCCATGAGCTTTAGCGTCCTAGCTGTTGCGTCGCCAGGCCCGGTCATCGTTTCTGAACGAGAATGCGTCGGCAAGACGTGGCCAGGCTGGTGGGATACACTATCTCAGTCTTTCAAGGTCGATCTAGAGGGCCATGAGCCGACAAGTGGCGATGGCCATGGACTTGTCAAGGAGGCAGCCTCGGATCGCTCGGTATTCATCATCGGGATGCGTGGAGCCGGTAAAACCACTGCAGGCACTTGGATGGCGAATTTTCTCGGCTGGAAGTTCATTGACCTCGACCAGGAGCTGGAGAAGCGAGCTGGCGCCACAATTCCGGACATGATCAAGGGTGCTCGAGGCTGGGCTGGCTTCCGAGAAGACGAATTGGCTCTCTTGCGGGACGTGATAGAGAAGCAAGCCCACGGTCATGTATTCTCGTGCGGCGGAGGCATTGTCGAGACGCCCGAAGCCAGGCAGCTGCTAAAAGAGTACGGACGAGGTGGAGGCTCAGTCGTCTTGGTCCATAGGGATACTGACCAAGTGGTGGATTACCTGATGCGCGACAAGACTCGGCCGGCCTACACCAGTGAGATCCGAGAAGTCTACCTTAGTCGCAAGGACTGGTACGACGAATGCAGCAATCTGCTATACTACAGCCCACACGAAGAGACATCGGGCCCTTCGCGCGAGATCCCCCACGACTTCCAGCAGTTCGTCTCCTTGATATCTGGGAGAAGTACTTACCTCAAAGACGTCCTGGCAAAGGAGGAGAGCTTCTTCGTCTCCTTGACCCTGCCGGACTTGAGCGAGGCGGCCTCTCTGCTTCCCGAAGTTGTTGTCGGATCTGATGCTGTCGAACTTCGGGTCGACCTCCTACAAGATCGCTCTCCTGAGAATGTAATGCGCCAAGTCTCGATCCTTCGGTCTCTGGCAAGGCGTCCAATCGTCTTCACATTACGAACCCAGTCACAGGGCGGCAAATTTCCAGATAACGCGGTCGAGGAAGGCTTGGCACTGTATCGCCTGGCTGTGAGACTGGGTGTAGAGTACATTGACGTGGAAATGACTCTACCCGAAAATGTGATTCAGTCGGTGACGGAGTCTCGCGGCCATTCCTTGATCATCGCCTCACACCATGATCCTCAAGGTACACTGTCCTGGAGGAATGCCTCTTGGGTGTCGTTCTACAACCGCGCTCTACAGTATGGCGACATCATCAAACTAGTCGGCGTTGCTCAGAGTACCGAGGATAACTTTGACTTGGCGAAATTCAAGTACAACATGCTAGCAGCTCATGACACCCCGTTGATTGCCATCAATATGGGTAAGGCTGGCAAATTGAGCCGCATTCTCAACAAGTTTCTCACCCCTGTATCGCACCCGGCACTGCCATTCAAGGCAGCGCCTGGACAGATGTCGGCTGCTGAGATACGCCGTAGCTTGACGCTCCTAGGCGAGACGGAACAGCGCAACTTCTACCTCTTCGGGAAACCCATCTCAGCTTCACGCTCACCCGCTCTTCACAACACCCTCTTCGATCAGGTCGGCCTGCCGCACCAGTACCATCTATTAGAGACAGATGACCTAGCTGCCGTCTCCAGCGTGCTTCAGTCGCCAGACTTTGGCGGCGCGTCCGTAACTATTCCGCTTAAGAGGGACATCATGAGCCTCGTCGACGAGCTCACTCCGGCAGCCAAGATGATAGGTGCCGTCAACACTGTTATACGGTTGGCGGGGCATGAGGAAGGCGGACGCCACCGCTTCCTTGGCGACAACACCGACTGGAAAGGCATGGTTTACACGTTGCGAAGCGCGGGTGTGGCGATGCGTGCCGGCGCCGGCGCAGCCCAGGCTGCTATGGTGGTTGGTTCAGGGGGCACTACTCGAGCAGCCATCTTTGCGCTTCATTCCCTCGGCTTCAACCCAATTTACGTAGCCGCGCGGGATGCGAGCAAGGCCAAGGCACTAGCATCAGACTTTCCTACTGAGTATGGACTACAAGGCCTCAGCCACCCTTCGGAAGCGGACAAGGTGACATCGAAGCCGCAGGTCATCATTAGCACCATCCCGGCCGATCGGGCCATAGATGCCGGCCTTCGAGAGCTTCTCGCTGTGCTGCTTAGCGAGAAACCCCTAGGTGAAGGAGTTCTTCTTGAGATGGCGTACAAGCCAAGTCACACCCCGATGATGCAGCTGGCGAAAGATGCTGGCAACTGGAGAAGTATTCCTGGCCTGGAGGTTCTGGCGTCCCAGGGCTGGTATCAGGTGAGTCGACGCAACTTGTCTTTGAGAAGTAAAAACTAACAATCTGGTGCCTAGTTTGAGATTTGGACGGGAATCACGCCACTTTACAAGAATGCAAGGGCGGCCGTTTTAGGCTCTTAGATTATTGGCGAGATGGCAATGGAAGTCAAAAGAGAGATGTTTGGCAGCATTCTCTCGGATGGGTGCCGGGAAATTTGTTAATGGCCTTCTCCACAGTCTCAGCCCTCCTATGTTCCTAATTCTGCGGCGTCAAAAAGCAATGGTATAGTTATTAGTCAACGATAGATGATAGAAGAATAAGATACCTCATGGACCTATCGTTCGGCCTCCTTCTGAAAACCTAGAGATACCACGAATATTCAAGTAGTTTAGTAATCTAAGGCCAGAGTGGACTTGAAGGTGCAATAAATCCTGACTGGAAACAGGCATATTATCACGCTGGCTAAGAATTGGCGTTTTTCGAGATCACATTTATGCGACGACAATGTAAATTACTGCTATAACATGATTGTCAAATGTGTACATTACATGACCACTTAGCATTATAAAGCCAAGGACTATGGGCAATAAACATTATTTATTCGTGTAAAGTTCTTCTAAATGACTCTACCAGAGAAATCTTCCAATATCTTTGTCTGTTCGACATGCTTTAAAATTCGCTGACTGTCATAGCATCATACGCTCGCAATTTTCCTCCCTGCATTTAGAGCCAAATTTCCAAATTTCCATCCGCCCCGCGGTGTCCCTGCAAATGACAAAACGTAAGAACAAGCAAATACAAATACATGACCACAGTTGAATGCAGGTCTTCTTTTTTTGTCTAGTGCCGAACCGTTCCTTTCCAATGCGCCTGGCCCTTAGCCGCAGGCAGTCATCACTCGTGTCGCATTCTGTCGTAAAGTAAAATGTAGAAAACCCAAAACGTTATAGTGTACAATTTCTGGGGGAAATGGAAATGGATATGATCGACATCCAGCGCCGATTCCGAGTGGCCGATTTGGTAGAATGCTTCCCACGATTGGAGAAACAGAAAAGTAGATATCCGTCTCAGCTTCCGAGCCAAGACAGGAACGGGTCATAGCAGCTGCAGACCATCGTAACGGCGGGTCATCACAGCAACCCGTCATAGGTGCCATGCCATCATCATCAAGCCACCTGTCGACGCTGTCGGGCAGTGATGGACACCGATGATGGAGGTGGCTCCGCCGAGTGGGGCAGTGATGTCAACAGTCAAGCAGGTGTGACGTCAGATCTGGACCCTGCAGGACCCTGGACCCACCGGCCCGCGATGTGGGGCAGCATGTATCAACGGCTGCAAATTGTCCCACTGTTCGAGTAAAGTCGGGCCAATCACCCATGGACTCCCACGTCATGAAGCATCATCCGCCACATGGTGCCACTTTGTTCAGTCAATCGCGACAAGTCTCGTGATGACTTCACGATCCTGCGCGACGACGCTGCTTGCCTGGGAGTTCCATGTCGGGATGGCACACCCGGTAGTGCCGGGTCAAGGCATCCGCCCTGCTGAACGTCTTCTCCTCGGTGCAGAGGTCGCAGCGAACCTTCATCTTGCGAGCATTGTGGATAGTGTCCTCGTGCCGTGTCAGATCGTATGGCCTGGAAAATACCGTGTTGCACGACTTTCCAGTGCTAGGGTTAATGCGATCGCAACGATGAGGGCCAGCCTGACTATTTAGCAGACTCGAAGTCATGCCCATATCGCGAGGACGAGGACCATTTATGACTTGTGTCTGTCGATGACCCTCTCTCTTATGCTTCTGGAGGAGTGTTGGCGTCTCAAATCGTAATGTACATCCATGATAGGTGCATGTGTATGTTCCACCCTCTGCACCAACGCCCGTTGGACGTGCGTGATGAATTGGCGTATTACTGCCAGAGTCGGTTGAACTGGATCCTGCTGAACTAAGTCGCGGCGGTGTGTCATGGCTGAGGAGGGAATTCGCGATGAACGGATACTGCTGGGGCACCGGAATGCCTGTAGGCAGTTGCGACGGCATGTAGTTGAAATGAGCACCACTACCACCATCGTTGGCCTGGTTGGCTTGAGGCCCAGCGTTATGTGAGTGGTTGTTATTCATAGCCTTAGAGAACTGCTCCATCTCGAAAGAAGTCGACTCCTGGGGAAATAGGGGAAAGTTGGATTCTCCCTCGATCTCATTGAACTCGAGGATGGCATCCTTAGGTGAGATCGTCTTGGGCGTCTCGGGTTCCTGTCCCTGTGACAATTGCTGGTGTAGTAGTCGAGCGTCCATCTGGGCGTCTTGCTGTGCCTTATTCTGCTCACGCATTCGCTGGGCAGAATTGAATTGTAGGTTATGATTTAGTGATGCGTTGCCAAAATCGTGACTCGGTGACGGCGCAAGAGGTGAACCATGTCTGAACGGCGATCGGTCCCTGGATGTACTGGACGCCGGGGAGTGAACCGCGCTGAGATGTTGGTTGTTGGCGGTGTGGAGGCGCTGGCTGAATACGTCGTTGGTCGGCGAAACAGCCATCTGATTCTGTGAAGGAGACGTTGAGGACGTGATGGCAAAATTTGGACTGTAAAGCTCATCGCTGTACACATCCGTCATAGTCCGATCAAGTTTCGGGACGTTGTGATAAACTAAGAAATGGTGTGAGTCTCTGTCTCGAATTAAGTTGCGGTTGGAAATAATACCTTTTCGCCGCCTGTCTGTGAAGTCGGAGTCGCCAATCGTCGGAGTAGCTGGTGAGTCACCTGCGATAGAACTTGCCACCGATGTAGGATGAGACCGGCTGGAGCCAGCAAAGTCGGGGGCCGGTAGGAGACCTCGGTCTACGCGCGGCCTGCCATTGGGGCCTGAGACCGCCACTGGATATGCCATCTCAGGCACGGCATGATCTAATGCACCGGAGTTCTGGTAGCCCTGATACGGATCTATAGGCTTGGCGACCTGGTAGTAGTTGTTCTGGTTGTTGCTGCCTTGGCTATGGACGACGCCAGGTTGATCTACCAGGCTTCCGTGGGGAGACTCTGTCACTGCGATGTGCGGGTTCGAGGTGTTGTGGGCATACGGCGAGGCAGAGCCGGCAGTAGAGCTCAAAGACGAGCGAGAGTTATCGCGGTTGTGAGTGAAGCGATTCGACCGAGGATTGAACGCGGCAACGGGTCCCCAAGAATCGGACTGCATGAAGTCGGAGGGGAGATGGTTGTCGCCAAAGATGGCGAAGTTGTCGTCGAGGTGGGAGGTCGATCGAGGGAGGTGGGCGAGATCAATGGGAGCGTTCGAGTAGTTGTGAGAGTTGTGCGAGTATGGTATTTGCTGCGAGTGGTTGTTGTTGGTGTCGCGATGGTTGTCGTGAGTGTTGTGGTTGTTGTAGTGGTTGTAGTGGTACTGTTGGGGCGAGGTGGAGTGTGTTTGAGGGAGGCGAGGAACAGATATCATGATGGTAGAGTTGAGTATATGAAGGAGTATGTTGTTTAAGGTTGGCGGGCGAGTGGCGAATGACGGGATGGCTTGCCCTTTATAAGCAGAGCCGGCAGAACCGGTGCTGGGGGAGGAGTGCGGGAGGTGTGGGAGGTGGTGGCTGCTTAGAGCTGGAGCAGTGCTTAGAGTAGATGCTGTCAGACAGGTTTTTGTCAGTTCCAATGTCGGAGACGATTGACACAACCGCCCCGCAAGCCCGAAATACTAAGGCCAGGACCTTAGACCGGGACTAAGACCAGGATCTGACGGATGTGATGCCAATGTGAGACCCTTGGCTCCACCCGATGATGCACAGGACCGAGTTCGGGTACGGGGGTAGGGTCCGTTAGGGGTGAAGTAGGATGGGGAATACAGGATAGAGGTACTTGGGCCAGCAAAGCAAGTACCAAGGCTGTTGAGACTTGCACGTACCTGGTGGGAACGGTTGGTGCTCGTCGTGCTTCTTGACTCGCCTGGGTGGTGGTGATCGATTGATGCTTGCTGATCTTGTTATCGAGTTCGACGGCAGGCTGCTGGCCGGTTGCCTCTAGGTAGAACTGTAGAGGGATCTGGCGATGGATGGTTCGCGTGACTTCGGCGTGATTCCAGGCTTTCGGGCTGAGTCTGTCGATGGGTGATTTGAAATATGTATTTGCTCGTATGTAATAGGTCTTCAGGTTCAAAGAGTCTTCTTCCAGTATGATTCCAGCCGGGGGGGGGGCAGGGTGTGTGGCTCCGGGTACTGTAGTCGACGGCCGGCGTACGAGCCACACAAATACCTACACCTACGTAGGTATCTTGTTTGCTTGTGTACCGGCTTCGAAGCGTGCCGGAGCCCTCTTCCCACTCGGATTCCAACAGAAGTTGGAGGCTTGGGCTTGAACCATTAACCGCCAGCCCGCAGCAGGGCAGGGGTCCGCCGTCGTGCTCATCCTCCATCATCCATGACTCCCACCCACGTAACTTGCATCCCTGCGATCCCCTGCGATGCGTGGAAGCACCCACTGACGTAGCCCGGTGCCGATCGCCTGACAACCCCTGCTCGGTGTGCTGCCAGCTCGCGAGCTAGCGTGCGACGGCCCAGCGTGCCAGCGATGCCAGCGATGCCAGCCGCGCGTGGAATGCGCACAGCCACAGACTTGCAGGTTGGTAATGGATGAAGCCTTGACAAACCCAAAGCACGAAGTACGTACCTACCTATATGAGATCTGTGCCGTGGCTGTCCACGCACTTCCGCCACACTCCACCGGTTTCCATACGTCGAGGTCACATGATGCTAGCTCTCGCTCTCATGGGCTTCCCCTCAATCTCTACGGCTCAGGTGATCAGCAGCCCCAAGCCTAAGCCTAAGCGCATCGTAAGGTGCCCAGGACCGCCAGAACGTAAGACTGATCTGTCTAGGCCAGTCTGGCAGTGGGCACACGACCACTGCTACTGTTCGTACCTACTGCACCGAGCAGCAGGGAGGCATCCATCGCATGACGAGTTGCGTGACGAACTTTTCGGGTCGGTGCCAATCGTCTTTCATTCCGAGCCCGGCGACAAGACAACCAATGTGCCGAGCAGAGTTTTTTGGGGTGTCGAAGAAGAAAAATTTTCCATGCCCGTTGGATCAGTGAGCACGCGCATCAAAGGCCGAAGCTTGTCCCGTCAATTCGTCCGTCTGTGTGCCTGCGTCTGTGTGTGTGCCACGGCCTGTCAACTATTACTTACTGTATTCGTACTACAGACAAAGTTGCAAGGTTGCTTGCCTTGCTTGCTTGCTTGTCGACTTGCTCGCTGGGATCTCAGCTTCCATTGCTACACCCGAGTTGCTCGAAAACTTCTAGATGCATCCAGGTCGGCCATGCCGTCCGGGCCTCGGGGCCCATCGGGATTGGTTCTACCCAATCAGACATGTGGCGGATCTATGCTAAGCCACCCTGTTGTCCTTAAAAGAGTTAGACGACAGCTAGCCGTGTAGCTTTGCTCTGTGCATCGGGCCCAGCCAGATCTATTCTTCGTGCTCGTGCATAAGCCCGAGACGATGACACTACGGCGAACGCTAGACACACACGAAAGACGGGACGGTAGCAGGTAGCAAGTTAATGATTGGTATTGACGGTCAAAACACTGAATTTCATCTTTCCCGTCCAGTACCTGAGGTATTGGATGCCAAGATGCCTTTGTCTGCACGCTAGTAGGTTCCTATCTAGGTACATGTAACGAGAACGGAACCTCCGGTAACAAGCAGTATGTGTCCGGACATCCCTTTGCATCCAGCTCCCTCTGCGTCCAGCTCTCTGCATCCGGTATTATTGCTTCCATTTTGCTTCCATTTTGCTTCCATCCCTGCATCCATCGTTCCGGCTCTGCCTGCAGCCATCGGCTCCTTTTGCTGGCCTGCATTTACGCTCACTTAGATACAACCCTGGTCGCCTGGCCACGGTGCAGAACGGTGCGCATGGGCCTCTCGGACCGTTCGAAAACTTCACCGTTGAGGTGTCTGAATGGCTGCAATACGCCATCCCTTGGGTATGCACCACTGTTGCATCACTGGATGCAATTCTCCCTACCCTGTCCGCGAGGGTGGTGTGGTTTACCAAGATGGAAGACAGATTTTTTGCGAGTCTCCGAACCTCCCAATCCCAACAAAACCGGGAACAAGACGAAGATGGAGGGCAACACGGACCATGCACTCCTCCTATCCTCTTTGGCCTTGACACGGATTCGGTTCCATACATACAGGTACCAGGTTGCCAGGCAATGAACAGTATATTGTGGCTTGCATATGCTGAATAAACTGGTAATTTGTAATCGGGCATACTGTACGTTCCCTCAACCAAACGTCAAACCGGTCTCGAGCACATAACCTTGTCCCGGCCGAGCAACGTCCGGCTCCAGCCGCGGCCGGTGCTTCACCCCCCTAACCCCCGAGGGCTCACCCACACTAACTGCCGGTGCAGCCTCCCGGTGTAAGCCACATCGCCACCTCACCCTCCACTCCCTTCCCCCCGGTACTTTCTCCAGCCCTACGCGGCTCGTCAGGCTCAGCTCGGCGTGCACCAAGCGAGATCGACTGGGGATGCGAGAATCCCTCGCATGCACGTACCCGCCTGTCAGGCAGGACTCAACAGCGACGGGACTGTCCAAGATCCGAACGGCGGTTAGGCCCGCGTACTCCGGGACAGTCTAAGATGGTCGGGCATACAACATACCCAAATAACGACAAGCAACGATGCTAAATCATCCATCCTACCATTTTATCCGTATTGCCATGCTTTTCTGCAAACCCGCCAACAACATTCAGGGCCATGGATGCTACGTTGCGAAGGTCAGTGCTCTGCATCGATGCACGCACGGGCTATGCATTGTCCGACGTACCAAGTAATAGCCACGAGCTGCAGGGGAATCTTTTGAGTTTTCGTCTTTTCCCCTGTGATAATGCATTTCGTACGAAGTGCTTCCCGTCCAAAGAGCTTACCTTCCCCTTCCCGGCTTTAGATTACGGCCGAGACCCCTCCTCCCCTGTTTCCACCGTCTGAGTCGCTAAACCTTGAAATCCCTGACATTAGATGCATGATTTTGAGTCGTGCCCGGCCAGATGTGGCTCTCACCCCAACGCCGTTTAAGGTGGTTGGTTGCCAGGTAAAAATGCAATGAGTTGCTCGACTATTTCTCCCATTCTTCCCCGGCGTGGAAGCCCCCCACGCTACAAAATACTTGGCGCCCAGCAAATTTTCTCCTGTCCTTGACTGTTTCTCAGGCTTCGCTTGGGCCTCGGCTCGGTCTTACCGTGTGGGGCCTGTGCAGCGTTGTACGTACGAATACTGCCCAGCGTTCCAAACTGAGCTTAAAAAACGTGAGGAACGTAATACGAATACACGTACGAACGAACACAGTAATCGGTCTATGTCTATGTATGATCCACACGCTCTAGTAGTCCAGCTGACCTCATTTACAAAACAGCTTCTGCGCATTTCTGGAATCCTCGGGCGACTCGGGCTGTACATGCCTCGTGATATGTGCTCTGCGCCACACAGCGAGGCCGCCACCGTGGCTCGCCATTCCCCGCATCCAACAAGATGGGACCCGAGGTGTGGCTCAGACACTGCAGCTCTGCAAGTCACCGTCTAAATTTAGCGCAAACACGTGGGTGCTTGGGTGCATCTCGCCACTCTGTTCCCCCGACCGGGGTTCTCGGCCGATTGACGACGAGGGCCATCGCCACATCCCACCGCAAGATCTACTGCTGTACGTGTACGCAAATTGAAGCCTCGACTGTGAAGTAAGCAACCCGAAGCCCCCGCCTACGGGTAGTGTAATCCGTAGTAAGCTCCGCGACTCCGTCAACGCAACCGCATTACATGGTTGTGCAGGGTAGCTGAGACTGCTTTCATAACCTAGTCAAGGCAGTCATGAATAATCCCCTGCGTAGGTTGGTACTTATCTTGTGGCATCCTGCGTGACTCTTCTGTTCGTCGGCCACTGTTCGACCTAGTTTTAGCAAAAGGAGTGCGGTCTTGTTGTCGTAGGCTGATGTTGAGCACTTACCATCAAAACCAGCCACAACAACACAAACGAGAAAGTCAACATTACGACCAGCCAGTTAGTTCCTGGGCAGTTTTTAGACCGTAAACTTGCAACTAAGCAAGCAAAGTGCAGTCATGTGAACAACTACTATATCACTGATGTGAACAAAGTTGCAGGGGTGACTAAATGCATGTTCCGACGCCGACCCCTCGCCACATACACTCTGCCTTGCGCAACTGAACAAAGCTAGAATCACGAAGATATTATGACTCACCCTGAAAATTCAATGGCGAAGTTGAGTTGTATCAACCTCTTAAAATGTACGCGTCGTAATCATCAAGCTATCCCGTGACTTTAAGTCAATCCTACGGACACGGGCACATCACGAAATGCGTCATAAGCCAAGCGTGCCTTGACGAGCAAGTTCGGCAAACTGCCGGATCAACGCAACGACCTAGAACGGAACACGACGGGAATGGCGACACAGCCACTCGTATTCATGGTACAAACTAAGGTACAGAAGACTGAGCGCGGCACGGGCAGAATGCAGGATGAAGCTACGACAGGCAGCGAGATTCTCGAAGCAAGGACGACGGGAGTCACGGGAACAGGGAGCGAGCAAATGATCAAAGTAGCCGCGAGGGCAAGAGTCGATTACCCCAATGTGAACCGCCATTTCCCGTATGATACAGAACACCCAAAATCAAGACCAGTTCCCGTAGTCATCATGAACACCCTACATAGCCCGACGCGACAAGTCGCGCGAAGCCCCCAAAATTCGTAACAGACATGCAGTATTTGACAAGCTTAACCACCGAAACCGTACAGGGTCCGGCCTTGGCGCTTGAGAGCGTAGACGACGTCGAGCGAGGTGACCGTCTTTCGCTTGGCGTGCTCGGTGTATGTGACGGCGTCACGGATGACACCCTCGAGGAAGGTCTTCAGAACACCACGGGTCTCCTCGTAGATCACTGGCAGGTACCGTTAGTGGACTGAGGCAACATCTAGTAGAAGATGGGTGACTCACTGGCAGAAATACGCTTGACACCACCACGACGAGCGAGACGTCGGATAGCGGGCTTTGTGATACCCTGGATGTTGTCTCGTAGAATCTTGCGGTGACGCTTGGCGCCGCCCTTGCCGAGACCCTTTCCGCCCTTGCCACCTATTGATGAGAGTTAGCGACAGTTTCTGGGGTAAGGTACTGCGAGACGCGTCGTGGAGGCGACGCGTCTAAGGGTGACAGGTGGGGAAGACGAGATGCATCCGAGGTTGCGGGAGAGGAAGAGATGCTGGCGGGCAAAGAAGATAAGAGTTTACTTACGTCCAGTCATGTTGATGTGTGTGAGGGGGGGTGTGTGTGATGGAAAAGTGGTTGCACGTTGAGTGGTGATGCGAAAGTTGATGGTAGACTGGAGACTTGGGGTATGAAGTATGAGAGGGGAGATTCCGAGGCGGGAGTGGGCGAGCTTAAGTACGAGTGGGCCGGACGCCAGATCAGTTGGGTGCAGGCCGCCCCGCAGCGCGCGACGCGATCTGGGCAAGGCGCGAAAATGGAAAATGGAAAATGGAACGAAAACAATTGCACTCGGACACGGGGAGCATTTGCTGTATTTTGGGCCAATGGGAGGCCGAGGTGGCGACGCTTACCGGAGTGGGGTGGTATTGGATCCATGCGGCTCGTTGTAGGGTAGGTTTGATGATGCGAACGAACGGTACTGGAGAGGAATAAGTGAGTGCATATCTTGATGGAGGATTTCGAGATGCTGATGATTAAGTTGATGATGATGAGACACAGACACTGTCGTAAGTAGATAGACTCTATGATTGTATGTAAATATTCTTGTGTATCATGACAGGAGTGTCAACATGATGGTGCATTGAAACAGACTCACTCTTGGTTTTCGTTGGCAGTAACCAGAACACATCACCACAAACATACAAGTAATTTAGTTCGACATCAGGACTACAGAAACAGAGCAGTGTCACGAGAGTCTCACCAGAAATCTAAATGAATACTGCAGATTTCCCAGTCAACATACCCCGCAGATCCGTACGCACACCTACGTTGCCGTGGAACAAGTCCGTAGCAAATACGGTCAACCGCCGTGAACTCTTCAATTCTCGGCCCCGCCTGCCTGCCTCGCCCGCGTGCGCCCCTTGGCCGTGTCCAGATGACGGCCGGTGCCTGAGTGGCCGGCGGATTCATGTCAGCGCCCGTGACATCTGGCCAATCAAAATTCAGCCCCGTGGCGCCCTTTTATTTTGATTTTCCATGCCCCGGTAACATCCATTGGCTCGATTGGCCCCCCGCCGCTTCTGGTGCGCGTTTCCCACTGATTGTGTTGGAATTCCCCTACGCACGGGCCACCTTTGCCCAGATCAGTCGCCGCACACTGAACGAGCTAGCTACAGGTATTAAAGCACTCCCCCCGCCTGCCCTCTCTACCGACTTTCCCTCCTGCATCACACACCCACATCCACTCACCCCCACCACATTTTCATCATCTGCAACACAACAACAACAACTCCATCAAACATCAGCATCCTCAACAATGGCCCGCACCAAGCAGACCGCCCGAAAGTCCACCGGTGGCAAGGCCCCCCGAAAGCAGCTTGCTTCCAAGGCTGGTGAGTTCTCCTGTTCCCGCCTCGTCGCGTCTTTTTGCCGCGTCGATCGCGTCCCAACCGCGTCTTCCTCCATCACAGCATCGCTGACTCGTCGTCTCTCCAGCCCGCAAGAGCGCCCCTTCTACAGGTGGTGTCAAGAAGCCTCACCGCTACAAGCCCGGTACCGTCGCTCTCCGTGAGATCCGACGATACCAGAAGTCGACTGAGCTCCTCATCCGAAAGCTCCCCTTCCAGCGTCTGGTAAGCTCCCACTCTACACACTCAGCGCGACGCGATTCAAAACAGCCTTGCTAACTTGATGTTCCCGCAGGTCCGAGAAATCGCCCAGGACTTCAAGAGCGATCTCCGATTCCAGTCTTCTGCCATCGGTGCGCTCCAGGAGTCGGTCGAGTCTTACCTCGTCTCCCTCTTCGAGGATACCAACTTGTGCGCCATCCACGCCAAGCGTGTCACCATCCAGTCCAAGGACATCCAGCTTGCCCGCCGCCTCCGTGGTGAGCGCAACTAGACTTGCTTGAGATAATGGGACCTGGGGCGGATCACGACTTTGCTTTGATACGATGGATTCATGGTTAGGGGGTTAATCAAGGCGTTTACGATGAGAACTATTACTCTACAGTTGGCATGTAACATTAAACCGGGCAGCCTTTGAGCGTTGCCGAATGCAACCGGCCTTTAGGCCCACGATCACAAATACCCTGCAAGCCTTCTTGGCTTCGCGCCCTTTCGGTGACCTAGTGAACGTGCACGCATTGATATTAGAATCTTGTGGTGGGTGACATTTCCGACGCGGTCGCCGCCCCAGTGACTGATTTGTAACTTGATCGTCGCGTCACCCTCTCACCACATTTACATATTGGTAGAAATAAACAAAACATACGCCCAAGTTAATATTTAACATCTCTCGGAAACAACCGCCAAGTGTTATCAAAGTTCGCCGGCACCTGCCGCTTAGCTGACGCTGCCTGTTCGATTGCTCCGATCAATTTGCTTAGCCTGATGCAGTCGGTGCGCTCTCGACGCCTCACCACGACTACGACTCCATCGCTACCTGTACTTAGCCAGTTCCCACACCTCAGCCACGTACTTGCACAGGTACCTACCTTATGTATGGATTGGATCTTATTTAAGCACGCTGCAGACACGGTGACACCATATAATTCGCAAGATTCATGCTTTCTACAACTCACGTAGTACAGAAATAAAACCAACTTACGCCAAAGAATCAACATGATATGTCGGAAGCCGTGATAAAACATCAAACCCTCCAGTGCCCACTCGCCCCAGCCTGCCCATCACCAGACGACTGCTCGGCGTCGTTAAATCGTCCCAGTCGCCGTCTAGGAGTGCGTCCTTGAGGAACGCTAGTGTCGTCTCGAAGCTCATCTTGGTAAAGGGGCTGACGTTGCCCTTGAGGCCATTGCGGTTGAAGGGCGTGAAGCCGCCGTTCCGCGTCATGTGGTCGGCGATCAAGTTTAGATGCCGGTTGTCCACCTTGATTCCGTGAGATCCGAACACGCCCGCCAGCTCCTGCACAATGTTGCTGCGCGCTGCCTCGACGCCGTAGACGCCGAGCACTGCCGCGATGTCGTTGGTCTCGATCCGGTGAGGGTTGATGAAGTCGCTGTACCGCTGCATCGCCTGCAGGTTCACGCCGCTCGTGTGGATCATCCGCGTCTCCTTGTCCACCTGGAACGTGCAAGCCCCGACGCCTGCAATTTCTTGCACCACCGTCCGCTTGACTGCCGCCTGCACAATGTTGAGCATCAGCACCTTGGGGATCGCTGCGTCGAACTCGAGTGTGAAGCTGCAGTGGTTGCCTGTCCTCTCGTCGCAGTCAAAGTCCGTTGCCTCTGCGTAAGCGTCGCGAACGCGGTCTGCCCGCATCTTGGACGACCACAGCGATGAGTCTCCTTCGTCTTCAGATGAGTCGTCCCCATCATCGTTCTCTGGCCGAGCCGCCCGCGGTGCTGGGCTCCCACCGAATCCCTCGTCCTCTAGATCGTCCGCCGCGTCCTTTTCTGTCTCCTGCTGGATCGCGTCGTCGTCGTCGTCGTTCGGTCCGTACGACACCGCCTCGCTTCGGTTCGCTCGCTGCTTGGCGTTGGTTGCGTCGTCGTCACCATCGTCGTCATCGTCGTCGTCGTCTGGGTTCCCTTCTGCCTGCGCACCCGTTGCGGCCGTCTCCACCATTCCCGCCTTCACTCCGATCTCAGGCGTCCCCATAGTGGTATGCGTCTGCCGCTTCTTGATTTCCTTCTTCGTTAGTCCCAGAAGGAAGCGCAGGAGTTTGCGCTCAACCGCGTCCATGACATCTGAGACGCCGATGGCGTACGTTTTGGTGTATTCCTCAGACGGGAAGAACTTCAGTCGCACCTGGTAGATTTTGGCCATCCCGTGTATCTTTCCACGGCCGATCCTCTCTTCCACACTGACATTATCTAACAAGAATCCTAACGGTAATGCTGAGATGGATTTCGACAAGCGCTCTGCGTCTTCTGTCGACATCTCGTCGATGGGGTATAGTGTCATGGCCGGCGTAGATATCTTATTACTAGCCGTCATTAGAATTTCTCGCAGACGCGGAATTCCGAGCGTGACGTTCTTGGCCGAATGTCCAGCCAAATGGAACGTGTTCAACGTCATCTGCGTGGATGGCTCTCCCACTGACTGGCCCGCCACGATGCCGACAGCTTCTCCAGGCTCTACTAGGGATCGCAGGTACTTCATTGCAAAGAGCATCTCTGCGTTCTTCCGGTTCAGTGTCACACGGGAGAGAGATAGCTTTTTCTTGTCCGTCTTGTCCCGCACCAGACTATCCTTGTTTTCCTTGAGGTATTTTGTCATCGCTTCGTAGAAAACCTCCGATGTAGCAAAGGCAGTCGTTGCAGGATTGAATAGACTGGCGAGCGGATCGTGGCCCTTTGGGTCGTTCACTTTGGCGTGCTTGATTGCTTTCTTCATGTGCTTTGTGATGAACTCACGGTTGGCGCCGAGGCGCTCTCCTACGCTGGGGTCATACCGCAGTTGGGCAGCCTCTGAAGTGACATTCTGCAAGATGAAGCTGAAGTCGGAAAGGTACGCCTGCTTCGTGACATCGAGCCCGTCTTCACCATAGAGAAACTGGATCATGGATCCGTCTGCATCACGAACCGTAGTGTCGTATGCAACTGTAAGACCCTCCATTCCCTTGATGACACATCTTTGCAAGTACCCTGATCGAGAGGTCTTGACAGCAGTATCAATCAGACCTTCGCGGCCTGCCATATGATGGAAGTAATATTCCTGTGGCCGTATACCAGTAAGGAAACGGTTCACGATATATCCACCAGCTCTGGCGTTTGTCTCGTAAGGGTTGAAGCAGGGCAGAGTTTTGCCGCTGACCATGACTGGCACACGTCGTCCCTCCAAAACCTGCTGGCCCAGGTTGCAAGAAATCAGAGAGGCGTTGACTCTGGATCCTTTGGCACCGGATGTTGTCATAGTTTGCATCTGATTCTTGGGAAATGGCTTCTCGAGACCATTCGGGAGACATGCTTTCTGGATCGCATCGGTAATGTCCTTGGTCGCTTGATTTGTCAACAGATCAAGGCCCTCCTGCTTGCTATCGTCGCGACACACTTCTTCAAGCCGCTCAAGGAGTAGGGGGTTATCAGGACGGGGCGTTTCCGTGAGCGAGACATAAGTGGAAGCGACTTCAAGGCCAACCTGCCGGGCGGCCTTCAATTCTTCCTTGCGTGCACTCTCTCCTTGAGGGGTTAGTCTCAGATCGTCCATGCCACATGAGAAAGCCCGCACGTTGAGGTATCTCGTTAGCAACCGACCCAGACTGCTGAGGAGTTTACCAGCGATCGCTGGGCCATATATCTCGTGGACGGCGTGCACGACGCCCCCGGAGCTGGGACCGATTTGCGACTTGTCGAGAATACCAGTGACGAACACACCGTCTTGAAACAAGACTGATCCTTCCTCCGAACCCTTGCCCCATTGCTCGGCTTTGAGTTGCGTGTCGGATCTCATGCAGAGTCCGCCACAATTGAGCGGCTGCATGTTCTTGAGAATTGTCGTGATCACCTGCTTCCCTGTCCACCGTGGCACCGGTTTGATGATCGCTGGAGCAACAAGCTCAATTCTCTCACCGACGATGTGTCCACTTTCTGGTCGTAGCGCGTTATAGACCAGTTGGTGGTAGTCGCCTCTGCTGAAGAATGTGTCTCGACTGCAGAGAGCGACAGAAACGGAGATGTGATCTTGAATGAGACCTCGGAGGGGCTTACCCGCAGTTCCTGAGAGGTATTGGTGGTCGGTGTCGGCAATCTGCAGGGCCTCTGCACGGGCAACCTCGTTTTGGGGGAAATGCATGTTCATCTCGTCTCCGTCGAAGTCGGCGTTGTAGGTATTGCAGTTGGCATAGTGCATTCGTAGCGTCTTCTCTCCTGGTAGCACTCGCACTCGGTGGCCCATGATGGACGGCTTGTGTAGGGTGGGTTGCCGGTTCATCAAGACAACATCGCCGTTCGTGAGATGCCGATGAACCTTCTTGTTCCTTGTTCGTGCCGCGTTGCTGTTTGTCGGGGCGAGGAGTTGATTAGCCAGCGATATGCGGTCGTCGACGGACTTGTTCCGTAGGCCGACTATTTGACCATTCTCGTTTTCGATCGCAAAAGCACCGGGCCATTTATCGACTCCATTGATCACAGCTTGCTGCATATCTCTGAAGTTGTGGCTCGTCACCGGTTCGGGATACGTCAACTTCTTGGCAAACACTGGTGGAACTCCGATCTCGTTGGTTTCGATGTTGGGGTCCGGGGAGATGACACTTCTCGCGGCGTAGTTGACTCGCTTTCCCATCATGTTCTTCCGGAATAGTCCTTCCTTCTTCTCGAGCTTTTGCTTGATGCCATCTTCGTTGCGCGCTGCTGCCGCGCCCTGGACGGGGTTCTTGTCTTTGTCGACGAGAGCATTGACAGCTTCCTGCAGCTCCGTCCAAGCCAGGTGCAGCTTGTTAACATCTGCCGTGGCCTCACCGAGCGCTAGAGACTTGTGGATCAGCGCAATCTTACCACAGCCTCGGAGGATTGATTTGTATAGCGCGTTCTGCTCAGCTTCGGAAATCTGAGACTCTCCTGTCCTGGCCTCTGGACGGTAGCGATTGGGTGGAACTAGGACAACGGACATGAAGAACATGTCAGGGATGACTTTGGGTGAACTTCGTGTCGGTGGCTGCGCGTTGTATACAAGCGATAGCAGATCCTGTTCCTTGATGAACAGTTCCTTCAAGCGTGCCTGAACCTCCATCGCACTGATGTATCTCTGGGGGGAACTGGGAGAAATTTGCTCAACATCCGGCATATCAACATCTTGGTCCACGCCTTGCGATTCATCGAGTGTCTTTTCCCGAGTAGGCGATCCGACGTCTGCGACGCCCTCGTCTGACGAGTAGCCGTCGGGCTTCTGCTTGGACGTGGCTTGGTGAACCCTTGCCAATGCATCGCGCTGTTTGAAGCTCTTGTGTGCCATCTTCGACTTCTCCTTGTCTGTCAACGATCTTTCAAAAACCTTCACAAAACGATCCTTGCGATAGGCTGGGGAGATGCCACCGCAGCTGGCGCAGAGCCTCTTTTTGGTGATCTCAGCGAGAAACTCCTTGATGACCTCCCGTCGCATTTCGATAGCACCTTCATGCTTTCCTCTCTTCGAATCGCCTCGCTTGACCTTGATTCCTTGGAGGCACTTGGTCACGTACTTGTCGCGCGCTCGGGTGACGTTGTCGATCGAGGAGTTACCCTCTTCCTCTGCCTCATCTTCCGACCCAGAGAATTCCCCATCCAGCGCAAGCTCATTTTCGCCAATGGATCCGACGATGTGAGCATCGTCGATCAGACCGTGTTGCAAAAGTTTTAGCTTGCAGATGTATTTATGCAGGTCTTTCTGGGGAAGTCGGAAGCCCTTGCAGTAAACGCAAGTGGCTTTGAGAAGACGATAAGCCTGGTCCATAAACACAGGGTGATAGACGGGGACGGGGAGTTGAATGTGGCCGGTATGGCCGGGGCATGTCGCTTGGTTGAGATTGCAGGTGGAACAACTGTTTTCACATAGTCAGCGAACGTGCGGAAGCATGTTCGAGGGCAGGGGTAAATGTTACGGCGCATCACCCCAAGATCCAAGCGCAGGGTCGTAGAGTCCACCAGGCACGGGGTTCAGAAGGTTGTCAAAAGTGCTGTCGTTTTCGATCCTCTTCACGGAGATGGCGCGGATCTCCTTGGGAGAGAGGAAGGTGAACTCCACACTCTCCACCGAGGAGACAACGGGCTGTGCAATATTCATGGTGAAGCTGTGATTTCCGAGTGGTTCGGTGTGAATTGGCAGCCGGGTGACGTCCCAGGTTGGCTGGTCGAGTCCATTCCTCGGTGGTGAAGATGAAGGTGAGCATCTCTACTGGGTGGTGGGGGAGCTGTGAGGTGAACAAATTTTTGGCGGTGCGGCGCGGCAGAATTACAGGCTGACGCTTGTTTGGAGACTCGGCATGTCGCACCTTCACGTCCTTTAGACTACCACCTTAGTATGGAATCACTTGCTGCAGCGCGCGAAACCAGCTTTCATTCATCAAAACTCGACACTTGGTTTTAACATCGGCCCACTGATCGTCACCCTCTCCTTCTACTGGACGCGCCTTTACCGATCTCTGGATCGACCTCACATCCGCTGGCTGCGCCTTCGACACGCGAAACGAGCTCCTGAAGCCAAACCCCCTCAGTACCGCGTTACCTACGATGGACCATCAACGTCAATCCCCCGGGCTGGGCCCCCGACACGATGCTACTTCCAGAGTACAGAAGACAGAGTCGGCAGCCGACAGGTTGGCCGCCCTCAGGGAGCGCGTTACTGCTGCGATTGGAACGAGCAAAGCGAAGGGTGGCCTAAATGTTGGCCTCCATCCGGCCTTGGAGGATCTTGGGTCATGGAACCCCCCCAGCAAATCCAAGGACTCTACCCAGAGCTCTTCACGACAGCGGCAAGACCAGCAGCGACCTAATGATGCTTCAAAGACTGCCAGCGCCCTTGCAGGCAACAGGGATAGCGGCGTAAATCCTTACTACGATCCAAGTCCATCTACACAGGCCGCGGGAGGAAAGCCACGGGAGTCAAGGCAGTTGATCTTCAACCAGAAGGGCAAATACATTGCTCAGGCGAATGCTCTGCGCCGCCAAGATGCTCTGGAGGCTATGAAGAAGCGCATCGCGGCGCAGACACGAAAGGCCGGCATCGACGAAGACTTGGACGTGGAAAAGAACTTCGTCGTGGAAGCGCCTCCAGATATAGAATGGTGGGATGAAGGCCTCGTGGATGGCAAGAGCTATGATGTGTTGGACGACTCCTCGAAACTAAAGATCAACACCCCCGACAGCATCATCACCGAGTATATCCAACACCCTGTGGCCCTCGAGCCTCCACAAGATCGTCATGTTCCAGCAGCAAAAGCGATGTTCTTGACCTCCACGGAACAAGCAAAACTGCGGCGGCAACGCAGAATGGCAGAATTGAAAGAGATACAAGCGAAAATCCGGTTGGGCCTTGTGCCAGCCCCAGGGCCAAAGGTGAAGAAGGCGAACTTAATGAGAGTACTTGGCGACGGTATGTTATCCCCTGACGCAATAACCCTGGACTATTGGAGAGGTATGCTAATACATATGCAGCTGCTGTCAAGGACCCTACGGCTGTCGAAGCACGAGTGAATCGGGATATTGCAGAGCGCTACCAAAAGCACGTGGAAAACAACGAAGAGCGGAAGCTGAGCAAGGAGCAGAAGCATGAGAAGTTGGAAACGAACCAGCAAAAAGATGCCGAGAAGGGAATATTCGTCCTTGTATTCAAAGTCGCAAGCTTAGCCAACGGGCAACACCGTTACAAGATCGGCGTCAACGCGGAACAATTAGCGCTTACGGGGATATGCGTTATGCACCCCAAGTTCAACCTGGTTATCGTTGAGGGTGGAGAATGGGGCATTAAGAAATACAAGAAGCTCATGCTGAACCGCATCGACTGGACAGAAAATGTCCCTTCGAGAGCCGGCGACGGAAAGAAGGGAGAGGTGCGCGACTGGCTTCTCGCCGAGAATGAGAAGGGGGAGCTCAAAGACATGTCAATGAACGACTGCAAACTAGTCTTTGAGGGCGAGGAGAAGGCACGCGTGTTTAGGAAGTGGGGGAGCAAGGTCTGCGAGACTGACGCAGAGGCCAGGGCGGCATTGTCTCGTACCAAGATGGACAGCTTTTGGTCGCTTGCGAAAGGTTTCGCTTGAGGATGGCCGAGATGTACAATATTGAAAGGTAGACATTGGACTAGGCGACAGGGTTGCTGGCCCGGACCACACCGGGGTTGCATCGTCAACAGCGTCAAAAATCGAGGAGGACTGCAGCCGATGGTCTTGCTCGTATGACCTGAGCCTCGTTTGGCCAAGAACTGATTATACTGGTATGTCTGGGTACGAAAGGGACACCCGGTCCTGATCGTTGATCCTACAGCCGTTACAATCCGGAGAGGCCAACCACTCGAATGCCCTGCGCCTTGCAGGAAGTACGATATTTAAGGCGTATAATAAGGGAGTGGGTAAATCATGCTAGCCGTGGCGAAGAAGGAATCAGCCGCTGGGAACCATCACCCTATCTAAAGGCTTAGTCTGGACCAAGAAGATGGATCTGTATCACAAGCCGAGCTATAACATACCATATAATTAGCCAAATTGAGACTTCAAGCAAGCTTACTAGTCCACGAACCCTAACATGTGTAGCAGCACACTTAGAAAACTGGGTTGCAGGCTAACTGCCCAAGCCAGCCAACGTGTACATTGGGAATCATGGCAGAGGCTAAACAAACACAGCTAACGCTACTGATCTAGCCTATAGGTTGCACAGTTATAACATAGACTGATGCAGGGTTTGTTGGTAACACTGCTATGACAGAGTGGGGGTGTATATTGCCGGCGTTACGCGTAAAATCCTGAACGCCCCATCAAGGAATTTCCGTGATGTGTATGGATGTATGTATACCTACGTATATTGATATTGATAGGATGTTCGGGGTAGTCGAGGGCATTGTTGGATGTTTGTAGCCAAGGACGTCCGAGGGCGGAGTGCATGTCAGGAGGTGTTACCTGCTATCCTTGAAGGTCTTCAATGCCTCAAACACCATCTCATAGGAGTTTGATGCCTTGTGTGAGTGACTCGGCGTAGCGGCAAAGGGTACCTCGCAGTTCATGACCCAGCGCGTTTTTTCTGCGCATTGGAACCAGGCTACTTATGAGCACCGCAGTTCACATCTTTGTTGAGGACACTTTTCTGCGGCTTCCGTCTGACTTTGCACATCTTCCGCGGCGTAAAAGTCGCAGGCTCGGTGGGGGCGGAGTTTAAAGATGGGTTTAAAAATGGTTGAAGTGGCGGGGGATGCGTGGGTGGTAGGTTGTCGACTTGTATTCGGCGTAACGAATCATCTATGCCATTGGTGATGTTCGTGGCTCGACTCGACATCGCCAGTTCCAACAGCTCGAGGTCTCAGCATCGGTTGCCCCGACTCCATGCTCATGGGAGGTAGCGTGCCTGATGTGCTAGGCAAATGTTGAAAATTGGATCGCTCTGTGTAGTCCCCTTGTTCCATGCCACTATAGTTATCGCTCCGCAAGTCTAGCGTGCCGATATCGAACCTTTTCGAGCACCCGTCTTCCATGTGCCTGTCAATCCCGTCCATATCAGCATCTAGTCGTTCGTGTAGCTATGCGGAAACTTACCTCCTGAGCGTATCTTTGCGCGCAAAGAGACGCCCGCAGTAATCACATTTGTGATTGCGTTCCTTCATGTGGACACTTTGGTTATGCCTTTGTAGGTCGGTCTTGCGAACAAACCGCTTGCAGCAGCCATCTATGGGGCACGGAAAAGGATATTCGCGCTGGTCGTCGTGTGTCTCTAAATGTGACTTGTAGTTGTAGCTGCGGCTGAAGAACTTTCCACAGCCCTTGACTTCGCACTGAAAGTTTGCCTCCTCCTTGGTTGTATGTTTTCGCGCGGGACGTCGTGCCTTCGGTACCTTCATCGACCGCCTGTCCTGCCCCGAATCAGATGTCTGGGGTTGTGGACTGCCATATAGTTGAGACGCGTCGTGTTCTTGTTTGCTCCACGTTGGCGCAGGACTCTGGCCGAGGTAGGGCTGTAGATTTGAGGGAAATGCAGATCCGACCGCGCTATATGGCATGTTCCTAGAGCCGGAAGCGGGATAATGGGATTCGTCAAAGCCCGATCCGTATTGCGCCGAAGTCTCAACCTTCATTTTGGAGTCCGAGAGTTCCTGGGCGTACCCGAACGAGGGCCTCGAGCCTATGGATGATGTTCGCATAGGGCTGCCCGCCAACGGTTGTGGCGTCTGTGATAGTAATGAGTGACTTGGAGGGGGCGGCGGGTAGGGTTGGTGGTCAGAGAACGAGTTAGATAGACATGTTTCATATGTCGCAAAGGCATCGTAGTTTACGGACAGAGAGTTAGCTACTGCCGAGGACGACCTTGGTGTGGAGGGGACAACCACATCATCTGGCGTGACCCAAGTGGCTTGGCTCATGGTGTTCAACGGGGGAACGGCCGTTTCTAGCTCAGGTAGCGTCTGGGACAGGGAGCAAGAGCCGATGGAGCTGTACGCTGACGGAACGAAGTATTTGTGGGCGAGAAGAGCTGGAGAAGGATAGTCGGTGATGGAGCCCTCGGAAGGGCAAGAAGTCTCGGGCGGCGATGGTGGCGAGTCGAAGAAGGTCTGCTGTGGCGGCTCCGGCGACGTTGTTACTGAGGAAGAAGTACTGTCCATGTCTAAGTAGGTTGACGGCTGCTTGGTGGCCTGCCGTAAGCAAGTCGACGATACAAAGGTGAAGATGCAGTCAAGGTCCAGCAACGCCAAGACTACAGAGTAGCTGAAAAAACAACAGCCACAACGGATCTTGTTTGATCACAAGCTTTCGAGTCTCATCGATGAGGTCCTTTTGCCGAGGGATAGAGACGTACGTCGTGAACAGAATTTAGCATTCGATGTAAAGCGACTTGGACCTGAGGTACTTGGTGACGAAATCTGGAGAGAAAGAGCTCAAAGCGACGAAGTGAAAAGGTAGACGAGCATAGACATCTATGAAGAAGAACTCAATCTACGGCAAAGTCAACCTCTTTGCCTAGAAGGTCTTGAAGTCGCAAGGTTGTATAAGTTCGGACGTTCGGATGTGATATTTAGAAGGCGACATAGGGAGGATCAGCCAGGATCAGGGAAGGCAAAGAGATGCAAGGACGGATAGCCAGCCGAACTATACTGTCTAACAACGACAACGTTGTCGATGAATTAAACGCGGGCGAGGGGCCCGGATAATGGGCGAAGGATCAACTGCGCCAACATGGGGTGGATGAAGAGCCAAGATGACGGGAGACAGCTCGCGGCTGTGGCCTGTGACAGGAGGAGGTGTGATGGAGTGGGTGATGTGTTCAGGGGAGTGAAATGAGGTATTGCGCAGGGGTCGGCCCATATTCGCCAACCGTGGGGCTGGGGCATCTCGTACTAACTAGCGAGATCTTCTCGAGGGTGGCTCGAAGCCATGACAGCAGCTGCTTGGGATCCTGTTCGTACCATCCGTTGATCCAGCTCGACGTTTGACCAGGGGGCGAGGCAAGATGGACCGTTCTCCCGCCGTGTCATGGCTGGCTCAGGGGACGGAGAGTGATGAGAGAGTGAATAAGGTGGATATGCAAGTGCAGGAGGAGGAGGATGAGAGACAGTCCACGAAGGACCAACAAGGCATGTTGCCAGGCCCGCCGACGACAGATTGGATTGTCTGGGCTCAAGCTTCAGCGGGCTTCTTGATGGAGAGACAAGAAACGAGACGACACGACTTCCCCACCGCAAGGCGGCGCCTTGAAGGGCTCAGAGTCATCGGCTTGGTGTCTTCGATCCCGGCCCCATGCAATGACACATGGCCCCCATGACCCCAGCGTGCTGTGGGTGTCCTAGGACTCAGCAGCATACAATAATAGGTACTATTTAGGACTAGGAGGGCTTCGTCCGGGTGCCTTGTATCTCTCAGTGGGACATAGTGTACTAGTACGAGTTCTGGAGACCTGTTGTCAGTACGTAGTCAAAGAAACAGGGGGGATAATGGGAATTGGCGCGGAGCAGGCATCTTGGCACCTCGCTGTCACTCCCGAACTCCCAAACTCTAAGCCAGACTAGCCTGAATCCTTTGGCGAAGTGGTAATTATTGCCTGCCCGTACGAAACGACGTATTATACCCAGGTATGCCAGGTGCCGGTACGTACGTACCGCATCTGCACAGCCGCACAAGACAGGGGGGAGGGGGGTCGAGAACAGAAGCTTCGTCCAGACAGGCCCAATAGACGCGTGATGCAGGGCCTAGCAGGCGTGCATCAAACTGGAATCAGCCCTGGCCCTGGCGACCTCGCAACACCTCCTTCACTGGGTCTTGATTCTCTTGGCCGGGCGCAGGCAATGACGGCCCGGCGGGAGCGGACCCCCCCGTCGCCCCATTGCCCTGGCATTGGTACGGCATTCTCGGTACTCTTCGGTGCTCGGCGAGCGGAAACTGTCAAGGCTCGGGTATTGAAGGCGAAGTGCGCCAGCGAGCCTCGCGAGGACGGGCCCGACGAGGGCTGCGAGCCACCATGACCACGACGTACGGATGGCGAGCTGAAACGCGGCAGACGCACACGCGGTACGATGGATGCGATAGATGTTGGATGCGACAAAAGACACCTACGCGGCACGACACGCAGCCGCCGTGCACGGGGCATGTAATATTCGTACACCGAGACCGAGGCCGAGAAGCGTAGACTGGAAAGCGTTAGATCATGCTCTGTGATTTGTGTTTATTCAGATGAGCCGTCGGCACGTCTAGGCGAGGCTGCGACACCCAGGCGAGAGCCAGAGACGGGCGCGAATATTTGTCGAGCGTGGTTCCTTGACAAGTTGCTGCGCGGTTGGTGGTTGACGTTGACAAGGACACGGCGCCAAACGTGGATGGAGCCCTGCTAGCCCGGGAACTTTAGGAGCCCGCGATGCAACGGTCGTACAGTGTCAACCTGACCAAGGCACGGACCTGAATACGCGAGTGCGAACCCATAATAGCACAATTAGGCGCGCCGAATAGCCCGAAGTTGGCGGTTAGTCACCGTATGAACAGTGCGGATGAATATCACATACGGTCGCAGCTGGCCCCCAGCCCCCAACTAGTATCCACGTTCCGGAGGCCGTAGCGTCGCCCTAGGCCCTATGTCATGCCTTACGGATTACGGATCGACATTCGTCCTTGATGATGCTGGCTTGCACCTGTACAGGTAGTAATCACCGTAATAGAACTTACGGCATGGGCACTGAAGGGGAAACAAAACCTGGGAGAGACAATAACGGCATGCGGTAAGCTCTAGGGCCCATCTGCTTCGCAACAATACGTGTACGCTGCGTTTCTGTACTACGTATGCGTCTGCATCGTATTGGATGTACTTCGTAAGCACTCGCGCTTGCGTGTAGGCAACTTGACGGGAGAGTGACCGTCGTCACCCTGGATGGTCTGGAGCCTAGACTTTCTACGACTCACCGTGTGTCATGTGCTGTACACTGTATTGTTAAACCCGGTGGAGGAGATCTACCTTTCGACGTCTTCACTGGCAATGGCGAAGGAGTCCATCGGCTACTACTAGTACTACTCTGGAGTTGGCTGCTTCACATGGGACAGGGCTGACATGGAGCGTTTGGGACGGCGTGATTAAGCGCCCAGATACGCGTATACGGCAAGTGTACGAGTACATCGAGGTACACACAGAGCAGGAGGCCCGTGATAGCCGCCGCCCATTCTAGTCTCATAGAGGCAGTTGCCGAACCAGGGTCCTGGCTCGCCGACAGGCTCGTTGCGTCCCTTGGTGGACCATGGGTGTATGATTTGAATGACTTAGATTAGCGAACTGAGCTCAAGCAGCAGAAAATGGAATGACACTTTTCATGTCTGTCTCCAAGTGTCTCGCAGTACTTTTACCACGGTTGAGGCTATGCAAGTCAAGTGTTGTAGCTGTACTTACCAAACAATAATGAGACCTTGGCGGTGGGGATTATCAGCTCATAACAACCAGGTATGGATATCTGGTTCTTATTCCTTCCTAAAGTAGTATAGGGCTGTGAATGGCAAGGCACGTGAACACGCTTTACGGTGCTCATGTTACAGGGCTGAAAGGATGGAAACAAGACACTATGTTCTATATCCAGAGAAGGTTGAGTGCAACGTGGACACTGTTAAACTGCTAGGGTGGTGTCACTACTAGTATTACCCAAGGATGATAATATCTCCCTTGTGGAAGGAGATCGGCTTGGACGGCACTGGGTGTGAGATAAAGATTCCATCACTATCCCCAGGAACCCATATGACTCCGGACTGCCGTAATTACAGTACGAAGTACTTCCCAACCAACAGAAGTAATCACCCTAGTCCGTGCCTACAGTACTAGTACGTAGTCTACTACTTGGCATGTATCTTTACGAGTAACCCAATCCGGTCAGGTAAGTTTGTTTCAGATTGTAAACAGCTCAAGCCCTGGAGATTTGGCGGGATTCAATCCTTGAGTGGAGACAATCTGGAACCAAGGGGGCGATCAATCTAATTGCCGTCCCCCGCATGGTTATTTCGACCGATGGAAGATAACGGAGGGTGATAATCAACCTGACGTTGATGTCGTTAAACAAAGTTACAGGCTACCAGGGGAGGATTTATTGCCCGCCAAAGGTTTCGGAAATTCTGCACTTGTTTCCCACGTTAAGTGGTACCTTCGAATTAAACCAGCAATGCCATCTATTTCTTCGCTCTGTTCACCATGATTCGTATTTCTCTTTGATCTTGGAAGTACCTATTTTGGACTATTCTTGGCACATAGCCATACATTAGAATAGGTAAAGGTAATTAGTAGGGAATGAAAGTTTGCATGTGAAAAAGCTGTGGACCCACATAATTGCCTATTTGAGGCAGCTTGCAGATGATCAAATGTCCCACGTCATCAGTCTGGACAAAACTCGGACAGATTTGGAGGACTAAACCGACTGTTGAAAGTCGGTGATACCTCGTGTGAACAGAAGAGAGCAGCAGAGGAGCAGAAGAGCTTGGCCTGTGGCTCGTACATAGAGTACGTCGCATTTGCAGCAGCCTCTTTGCTACCACCTGACTGAGTCTTACCTCTAGGCTGTTGCCTCGAGGTCTGACTGTCGCCTCCCCGTCCGTCGAAGACTTGGGCCTCGATGGCAAGGCCCGAAACTTCCATGCTGTCCGCTCGCTGCTAGAGACGCGTCGTGAAGCCGAGTCCGACCACCGTGTCGCCGACCGGAAGAAAGCTGCTACCGTCTTGGGGGTCGCAAACGATTATCGCACGAGCTACCCAGGACAAAGATGCCCGCCATGGCTGATCTCCAACACACCTTCGGAGTCAAGTGCCGTCTTGCCCCCGTTCCTCGCGTTCAACGAGACGACCTCATGCCGCCAATCGACGCTCGCTTCTTCTATTCGTCCCTGATACCCATCGATGATCCTCTCTCCACTGGCTCTATCACTGGGTCGTCCGAATCGAGATCGAGTAGGGGCCAACAACTGCGACCCTTCGCCCGGGGAGACAACAATGCTCTAGAAAAAGCCTGGTTGGGCCTCACGTCTGATGATAGCCGTCGGGTCCACCAAGATCTCCAGCAAGGTCGAACCCCGCATCCTCAACGGAGCCAAGACGGCGCGAAGAAGCTGGCACTACTCGTCAGCACCCTCGCCTCAAGACACTGGGATAAGCATCGCAGCGGGCACCTGCCCCAGGACTCAGCTCTTCCCACATACGAAGTACAGCCAAGCACCCCAGTTGCCGTCTGCTGCCCTGAATTGGTGCTTGAAGTTTCCGAGGAACTCGACAAAACCTTTTGTGCCTTGGTGAGAAGACGGGACCCAGCTATGAGCCAACATGAAGTGGTGAAGCAGGTGATTGGCGCTATCGGCCGCTTGCGAGAAGCAGTAGGAAACTCTGCCGAACGACGTCCTTCAACAGCGGATGCGCCGACAAGCCGCCCGAGAACTGCCTCGACCACCGGCGTCGCTCCCCATCCAGTTGCCCGTATATCAAAAACAACAGCCGAGACCCGGAAAGCGATGAGCCAGTCATCTCGAGTTCAGACCCCTGTTGGAAGTCCACTACCAACTCGCCCCCCCGTTCTAGACGATGGAATATCCGGAAAACCCTTTTTACGAGTTGGCAGCCCAGGATCAGAGCACCGCTCGCCATCTGCCATCCTATCACGATTCGATGGTTCTCTATCGGATAGGCGACAAGAAGAGGACCAGATAGAGGTGCCCAACTTGCACGATTCTGACGTAGATGCCCCGAAAGATACAGAAGCACCCAAGAGGATGGAAGCCTTGCAGGGTGGCAAGTATGCCCCCGAGGCCGTCCAGGTAGCTGTGGGCGTGTCGAGATTGCACATGGTGTCGCTCCCGTCGCTCCAAATGAAACCGATCTACTGGTCCCCCGTCAACGACGTGGCTGTTGTCATGAGGGCTACTTGGTTCTATAGGTTTGTATCTCTCGTGTTTATGAATCCACCATGAACCATAGCTAAAGGCGTCAGGGACACAATGCTACCAATTCCGCCTGCAGTTGCGAATCAACTTGAAGCTGGCTTTCAGGAGCTGAGGCCGTGGACAGAGACATGGGGTGATGAGCTGCGATGTGCCATCGAAGTCGGGCCACTTGGGGAAGAGAAAGTTGCACATAAGCTGTGGCCTGACGATGGCGACCTGGTCTCCAAAGGTTACGATCATCCGCCGGAGCCGTCCATATCCTCAGAACCGTTTTGCGCAGCCAGCTGTTTTCAAGGAGAAGCTGCAGCTGAAGGCTCCATCGAGCTGAAAGTCGGGGGTAAACGAGACTCGGCTGAGATGCTGAGTCGAGCCTTTTCTAACTATCATGTCATATATAAGGATTCCGCCGCGGCTTTCTTGCTGAAGCCAAGTCTCAAGCCATCGGCGTACTATGGACGAAGACCGGTCTTGAAGATCACGAGAGGCATCACGATCGGTGTGCCGGTTGTAAGGGGATTCGACCAGCAAGCCTGGGAGCGCATTCATCACAAGAGGCAACCACCCAACAAAGCTGGTGCTTCTGCTGCAGACGAGTCCCACGAGAGCAGCGGGCAAGGCGTATGCTCGGCTTGCAAAGCAGAGAAGGAGAAAGGCCAAGTCACCGATCTCATCCTCGTTGCCCACGGAATTGGGCAGAAGTTTGCTGAGAGGGTGGAAAGTTTCCACTTCACCCACGCAATCAATGGCTTTCGACGGGCGGTAAATGTGGAACTCCAGAGTCCCCTTGTCCGACATGTGCTGCGTGAAGGTCAAAATGGCCTCATGATACTACCCCTGAACTGGAGGATGGGTCTATCGTTTGAGGACGGAGGCCCGATGAGAGAGGAAGACAAGGCAGAGTACACACCAGAAGGGTTCGGGCTGAAGGATATCGAACCGGATACCATCCCTGCGGTCCGCAGCATGATATCAGATGTCATGTTCGACATCCCCTTCTATATGTCCCACCACAAGGGCAGGATGATCCAGGCGCTGGTGTCGGAAGCCAATCGTGTCTATCGACTCTGGTGTCGAAATAATCCGGGCTTCGCAGAGAAGGGACGGGTTCACCTGATCGGGCACTCGTTGGGCAGCGCCATGGCCATCGAGATCCTCTCTCACCAGCCGACATCGGTGCCGCGAATTGACTTGTCTCGCACGGAACCCGAAACCCAGTTCTTCGAGTTTGATACGAAGAATTTGTTCTTGGCTGGCAGCCCTGCGGGTTTCTTTTTGCTCCTAGAAAAGGGGACATTGATGCCCCGACACGCCCGCATGAAACCAGGTGCTGACTCTAGTGACACTGTTGCTAAGGATGTCGTGGGCGAACAAGGCATGTTTGGCTGTCTTGCCGTGGACAATATCTACAACATCCTCGCCAAGGAAGACCCCATCGCCTATCTCCTCAACGGTGCCGTCGATCCAGCCTACGCTTCGAGTCTCAAGGTAGCCTACCTCCCCAGCACTGCCAGCTCGCTGTGGAAATCCGTCAACAGCGCCGTGCGCAACGTCGTGCCAGGCATGGCACCGCCGCAGAACCCTCTCATCACCGAGCCGGAGCGGCCGCCAACGGTACGTCTCCCGTCACAGCTGGAGCTCGAGGTGCACGATTTTACGCGAGAGGAGATTGCCGAAAGGAAGGCCTTTCTTCTAAACGACAACGGCCAGATAGACTGGTACTTGCGATCTGGCGGCGGGCCTTTGGAGATCCAGTACCTCAACATGCTGAGCGCGCATACGAGTTACTGGACCAACCATGACTTTATACGGATGCTCTGCGTTGAGGTTGGGAGACGCCCCGGACGAGCACATACGTTGCCCGCGATGAGGGCCATTAAGGCTGCAAAGAGAATGTCGGTGAACTGAGCTTGTATACGAAATCTGGCTAGCGATGCGAGTGACACTTTGTAACGATGGGTATATGGAATGATTTGATAGAGAACTTGGGACATGCATGGTTTATGCGGCGAACTGGTACTTTATTTCCCTAGACCTCGCGAATACCTTAGATACCATGGAGTAGACGTTGGGAGGATATGAGCTCTGCAAAACTCTATTTATTATACAATTTAATGACTTAGTTTAGTGCCCGCAGACTATGGCGGCGGAGGGAACATTAAAACCCATCCATTTCCATCATATCTTGATCTAATTCCTCGTCGTCGTACTCGTAGTCGTTCTTCTGCGCTGGAGCGGGCGCATTCTTGGCCTGCTCCTCTAGTTCCTGGATCCTGTCCATATCCATCTTCTCCTTGTGCTCCATGAGGTCCATGTAGCCCCAAGTGCTGATGCCTTCCTGGTCTTTGGCTCGGAAGGGCTGTGCCATAGTCCGCAAGAACCTCCTCGCGCTGCTGACGGCCATGTCGGTGCTCAGATTAACGTCGGCCTCGAGTAGGCCCTGGTTGATCCACTTGGGAAGCTGTGTCCTCTTCTTTTGGAACCGACGATCCGCGAGAACCATGACTCCGTAATCATCCTTTCCACGCAAAACTCGACCGAGGCACTGCGCTGCGTGACGCATGGCGTCGAAGGAGAGGAAGTCGTTTTCCTTTATGCGATATGTCTCTCGTAAGAACTCGAGTCTGGCCTTGAGGATTCGCGACTCGGTGTATTGAAAGGGGACGCCGATGCAAAGCACGGTCCGGCCGTACTGATGGTCAAAATCGATACCTTCGGAAACCTTACCACGGGCCACGCAAAGTAGAACGGCTCCTCGGCCATTACAACATGCGGTGCGGTACGTCTCCAGGGCAAGCGAGGTCTCTTGGGCGTCAGGTGTCTCCACCAGAATGAGTTTGTACTTCCACACCTCGTCCAGGATGCCCATTCCCTGCCACATACTGATGATAGACTCCATGTACAAGTACGATGGGAAGAATACAACCATGCCGTCCGGCGTGATCTTGGCGAATTCCGTCAACAAGCTGCCGTAGTTCCTGACCACACTAGGCTCATTTCGGACCTGGAAGCTGGTGGATATAGATGCCTGGTCACTTCCCCTGGTGACGATCATGGGCAAAAAGGACCGTCTTGCTAGTGTCATGCCATATGATTCCTGGATTACCGTGGAGAAGTCGAGCATCTTGGGATAAATTTCGAGAGGCGAGATGGTACCCGATGTAATGATGACTGAGTAAAATCTTTCGAATACTGGCCGAATGGCGATTGCTGCATCGAGACAAGTGAAGTGAAGAACAGGGTTAGGTACCTCAGCGGCGTCGGACTCATAGGGCTCCAAGATGAGCAAGAAGCCCTTTTCGTAGGTTGCTACAAGAGTGGCAAAAGTGGCTACTTCTTGAAGGGGTTGGTAGTCCTCGATATTGGTGAGCTCGAGAGTCCTCACTAGGGAGGTTAAGCGTTCGGCGCAGAATCTTAAGGGCTTTTTCTCGATGAAGGTGTGTTCCTTGAGATGGGCTAGGAATGACGGCGGCGTCTCAGATATGACTTGACGAACTTTCATTCGGGTCTGATGGCGAAATTAATGTCAGATCTGGGCTATCGGGGAGTAACAAAGGAAGAGGGTTTACCTTGAGATATTCGATGAATCGCTTTAAGAACGCGACGAAGTGCTCTGCTCTTCTGATGTTTCCGGGCACAGCTTCTTTGAGGAGGTCCGCCGGCAGGGCTGGAGGATGGTCAAATGGTGCCAAGAAAATGGGTGACATGGAGAGTGGGATATTTACCTGGATTTGACATGAAAGCATCTTCTTGACGGGCTTCGTCAGCGTCGCGAAGTCCCTGGACGAGCTTCTGATACTCGTTCTGTAACTGCTCCTGATCAGTATCTCGCATCTGGGCGATTCTGTTTTCAAGGTTCTGGGCCCCGCGCGTAGCCTTGCGGAGCGAGTCCTCGGTGATATCAGTGCTCAGGGATTCAATGCAGACGTTGTCAATATTGTGAGCTTCGTCGAAAACGACGATACAATCCTTGGAGAAGTCCTTGGACACGCGTTCGGCTATTTTGGGATCAAGCAGGTAATGGTAGGAGAAGATGACGACGTTGCAGTATTGCATCTGTTGACGGAATTCAGCATATAATGTACTGGGGAGGCTGTCTCGAAGCTCACCATCCGCCGCGCAGTAAAATAAGGGCATTGTTTGTGCTCCTCTCCGTACTCGAGGATACCTTCAAAGGTCCAGACTCCATTTGGAATTAGGTTATGGGGTTCTAGAAGGTCGAGGTTCTGTGGGTTGGTAAGCGGAGCTCGGCAATAAATGCAAGAAACAGTCTGGCATACATCATGATATGCGCACATGTCGACGTCCTCTCCACGCTCTTTCTTCTCTTTGACAAAGCCAGCAGTCAAACTCCTACAGCGAGCATCGACGACGGATCCGCTCTTCTCTCGTTTTACCGAAGGGTGAAGACATAGATTCTTGCGACTCGTCAGACCGAGGCCACGGAAATCCTCCTCATAACCCAGCTGCTCAGTACGATATTTCATGAGCGCCTTCAACTCAAAGAGAGCCTTTTCAATCTCGGACATGGTACCTAAGGAGAAGAAGCTTGTGTAAGCGTAGGCAATGATGGACGCAACGCGCGAGCTTACGAGAGCAGTAAATGAGCTTCCGCTTTTCGGGCATGTACTGTTGATAAGCAACGATGAGAGAGAGCAGCGACACAGTCTTGCCGGTGCCTGAAGGCATCTCCAAGACGCAGTGTCCGCCTCCATCGAGCGTCTCTGATAATGGACGGGTAGGTTAGCGTACAGGATATGGAAACAGGTGGGAGAGTTAAATACTTTTGAGATCGCACATGTAGCTGAATGAGCAAGCAATTAGTTTGAGACGAGATGAGGTTCGTGGGAAACACTGACGCATATTGTTCTGAGCAGACGCATCAAGTTAGCAAGGCCTTACGTAGCCGAGCAGATGATGCATACCTGGATAGATGCTGGGATACGGGAAAAGCACCGGCAAGTCACTGGAGAGAATCAGTAGCTGTTATGGAGAGTAGACTTTTAGTAGATTTTTTCGGGGCCGTACTCGATGTTGAACTTCATGATGGCTCTCGAAGCGGCACCGGGGCAAGCCCTCGGACCTCAGAGAATTGTAGGCGGCGCCAGGGAGGAGGGATCATTAGGCGGCTGCAGCAAGCGGTTGACGTGAGGCGTGACTGGAACAGGCTCTGAGGCTCTGGAGGTTGGGCCAAGATGGAGCCAAGATGGAGCCAAGATGTCGCGAGGTCACGTGGTGGAGGCGGCGTTGCCGGGAGCTTAATCATCCATTCTAAGGTAGGGTGTGTGGTGGGGCGCCTGGGTTCAGACTTTCAAAGTTCGCATCCATATTAATTACAGACACTGGCTAAGGTACATACATACTTACCCAAACTGTGAATAATCCATACCACTCGATTCTGATCCAGGTACTTTAAGATGCTGAAAGATAGAAGATACTGACAGACACTGAAGCGATGATCGTCATCAGACCAGTTATAGATACAGTATTCGTACATACAGACGGACTAGTGTCGGTACCGGTTGAGTGGTGCCCTGATTGACTGGGTGGTGCTCTGTTAGCCCAGGACTAGTTTGGACCTGGACCTGGGCTTGAGAACGGGTGATAGCCCGGACAGTGGAGCTGAGATTGTTGCAGGCTGCAGGTTGAAGATTGAGGATTGACGGTTGAAGGCTGGCAAGTTGGCAATTCGAGTAGCAACTTTACTTATCTGTAGATATCCCATCTACAACAGAAGACTTTATGATGCTTCATCGCGGCAACATCTCTGTCACGGTTCATCCTCCCAGATGTACGAATACGCGTCTACGTTCAAGTATCCGTACAATCCATTGCACAGTGTGTTGGTGGAGGTGATACCTCATCAGCGGGCAGGCAAGCTTTCAAGAAGCCTCGAAGCAGCGAGACAGCACTTTGGCTTGGGGCACTGTCCCTCGCTGGTCCCTCGCTGGCGCGTAAGGGAGCAACTAGGTTCCGTAGCGGAGGCGCTAATGCAGCAGCTCCAGCCTCCTAGCAGCCCGCCTCTCAAAAGCCACCCATTGACTTGGCTTTGTGGAACTGACGTGTAGGTACCTTAGGTGTAGCAGGTTCATGACACTCGGACCTCACCTGGCTCAGACTCTACTGTACGAATACTGTACCTACTGTACCTACTGTACTGATGCATTCCTTTGAGGTGAGCCGCCGAGGCGTATGGACTAATCTGGAATTTATGTCAATCTTCAAAGATGATAAGCATCAAGAAGGCAGTATTATCTGCTAAGGTCAAGCCCCAATTCCATTGAGGGGTTCCCAGGTGACTTGGTCCATGCTCCCTCCCCACCTGGGAATCTAATCCTTGATGATCCTTGATAATTCTTGTTAATCCTTGTAAATCCTTGTCCGGGCAATGCGGGCAGTCGCCACTGACCAACGGCGTGGGGAGGCAGGCGCCTCTTCCCCGCTTTCCTTTTGCACCATAACCGCCATCGCTCCTATCACGGCCCACTATCACCACATCCGCAGGCCATCCGCAGGCCATCCGCAGGCCATCCGCACCGCATCTACAGTAGACTACAGTACGAGCACCAACTGTATTCGTTACCTCGTCCCTCCATGCGTCCCTCCATGCACCTTGCCTTATCAACGCCGTTGTTGGCTTGCTGTCTGTCTTGCTGTCCGTCTTTTCTTGGGGTCTATCTTGTATCTTGCTGTCTCTCATCTTATGTCTCACCTCCTCTCTTTCCCTCTCTCTCTACCTATCTAAGGTATCGTCTCATCTTTAGGTTTCGCACCTCAGTTCGCCATCCTCCATCCTCCAAGCCTCCAGCCTCTCCAGCCTCTCCCATCATCCATCATCCACCATCCACCACCCACCACCCTTTGCTCACCAATCTCATGGTCAAGCACGAATTCAAAACGTCCCATTGATTTCATTGTCCCCCTTGTCCCTCTCCCCTCCCCTCCTCGTCTAATTGTCTGTGCTGTGTACCTATCCCGCATCGCCTCATTCATTGGATATCTCCCTTGCTCGTCCGAATACTCCGCTTCGGACTCAATCTCACCCTCTCGGCTATCTTGGCTAGATCTCGTCTCTTTGGGCACTCGCCTTTCCTCACCCTTCGATACTCCCTTTCGAACCAGTGGCTATCATTATACCGTGTATCTCTGCCTTCCCCAGGGACTAGGAATGGGCGAGAAGGGCCCGTTTCTAGCAAGAAAGAAGCTGTGTACGTCCTGAACTCTTGCTGCTCTATCTTACATGCAGTTTGACTCGATTTCAAGTCTCTAACTCTTGCCCAGCGTCTTGCGGTTGAGGCTACAACTTTCGAGATTCGAATACAACTTCCCTTCGTTCGTCGATATTGCTCGTACATATTTAATTATACAACATCATACCACCTCTTGCCTGCTACCATGGCCACCATCGCCTTGCCCCGACCCATTCCGCCTCATCGTCCCTCCTCAACAATTACGCCGCCGCTCTCGTTCGACCCCCTTGACTCTCTAGATTCCATCGACAACACAACCTCCTCGCAATTTCCTGTCCCGGTCCCCAATAAACACATCCCTATTTGTCCCACCGGGCCCGCTCCCGCAGAAGAGCCCAACACTCCTCCGCCGTCACCCAGAAATCAAGACTGGGCGCAACAAACATCGGCCCTATACCCCCCGGACGGATTCCACCGTATCGATGCCTTTCCACTTTCTATATACGAGTTAGACGCTGGGCAAGTGGCTGAGGCCCTCGACTTTGCCTCCCGCCAGCCGCTTCCAGAACCCTCGCTTGTTTTCCCCTGGATGCATGGTTTGCACCCTCACAACACGATCCAGCAAGCCTTCTTTGCCGCTCGCAGACGTACTGTCAGGAAACCACCAACCTGCCTACGTGCTTTGACAGTTGTCAAGGCAAACGGTGATCTCGCCTCTGCTCGCCTCAAAGGTGCCGTCGCTCCAGAAGAGTTCCTTGAGCCCGGTGACGACCTGAGCTTCCTTGATCCCGATCCTCGCGAAGGGTTTTCCGTGAGGAACTTCCAAATTCAGACGGCCAAGGTCGCTCTAACCTCGGACATCATTGTTTACGGGGACAATATAAACCAGGCACGCAAATTGGCCTGGGCCATCAATACAGCCCAACAGCGATGGCGCTCCAAGCACTGGACGTCCGACCCTTGCATGCCAGTATTCAACACGTTCCTTTGTACGAGCTCTTTCAGAGAATTTGAGGAACACCACCCTGGTATCGTGTCGGTTGATTCCAGCGGGTGCCCTACAGGCGAAGTGCTCGATTTCTTTCATCAGGAGAGACGCGAGATGTGGACTATGACGGAGGCTTCTGAAATATCTACCAATGTCTTCATGGGTCCTACCCCTGAGCCTGGGAGCGTCGAGGAGCAACAGTTTGACATATTGATTGAGTGTAGCGACTTGGGTCGACTCAACCCACTCGCCCTGCAAGTTATTGCCGAGAGCCCAAAAGACTCGTCAAAGCAGCACTTCATTGACTTCCCCTCATCAGGGAGCATTCTACCCCCTACTTGGTCTCAGACGGAAGCCGACGGTATTCTTGACACCTGTAAATGGATATACAATCTGTCCCACGGCAATTACCCACACTCGGATCGCCACACGGCAGACGTGGATGTTGAAGGAGACTCACCTATGCCCTTCGACCAGGACGAACCTGTCCTCGAGGTGCAGCCTCGAAAAATCTTGATTCACTGCGCCGACGGCTACACCGAGTCGACCATGCTGGGCATTGCATACTTCAGCTACAGCACTGGGAAACCCATACCAGATGCGTGGCTTAATCTTCATACGACAAGGCAGCGAAACTTTTTCGCCTACCCAACAGACGTAGCTCTACTTACTGTCATCGCGCCACGATTGCTTCGCGAATCACCCATCTGTGTCGACAAAAGTTTGCACGAAATAACCAAGCTGATCAAGGATGAGCCAACGTGGTTTGCTGGCCTGGATGGATCTTTCCCAAGCCGTGTGCTCGACTATATGTATCTTGGCAATCTCGGCCATGCCAACAACCCGGCTCTTCTGAGAGCTCTCGGGATCCATCAAATTTTGAGCGTCGGCGAGACGGCCATGTGGCGGGATGGTGACCTGGAAGAGTGGGGCGCGGAGAACATTTGTTTGGTTCAGGGAGTTCAGGATAACGGGATTGACCCCTTGACAGACCAGTTCACTCGATGCCTTGACTTCATTGGTAAGTGGTGACACCCGGTTATCTCCCAGACATATCCTGACTCACATTTGCCCTCAGATCGGGGACGACGCAACGGTACTGCAACCTTGGTCCACTGCCGTGTTGGAGTTTCTCGCAGCGCCACCATTTGTATTGCTGAAGTCATGCGGGCCATGAACCTGTCATTCCCCCGGGCCTACTGTTTCGTCAGGGCCCGTCGACTCAATGTCATTATTCAACCACACCTGCGGTTTTCTTACGAGCTCTTAAGGTGGGAAGAGACTCTTAAGCAAGAAGGCGATTCGGACGCCCAGCCGAAGAGAGAACTTGAGTGGGCAGAAATAACACGGGAGATTGCCTTGATGAACCAGCCATATTCCCGGTAAATGGTGAATCATCATCGGGTGTAGGAGGTTTAAGTGGCATATCAAAGAGGAGTAGGAGTAGGAGACGACAAAAAAGACGGAGATATGTACAACATCTCAAGCTCTAGTTCTTGCTTTGACACGGCTAAGAAGAGAGCATGGGGGTTCCTGGTGTACAATTGGATTGGGACGTAGGCCTCCCTGCAACTGCAACTCGCAAGTCGAGCAGGAATTTTGGATGAATGAATGTTATGATGGACGAGGAGGCGGAACACAAGGCGGGTCTAAGTAAGGACTCGAGGCGGGACTAAGTAAGGTTGGCACACGGGGCGTTCTTGTATCGACTTTTAGGACTGGTTGGAGATTCGAGCTGAGCTTGTAACTTGGGTCTTCTTCCTGGCGCAAGGCCGTTTGCCTCACGATGGAGGCATCGTATGTTTGGCATGTCTGCATCGGGTTTGGGACCTGGAGACTTATGGAAATAACGAGTTACGATAGGAATGAAGTTTGTGACAGAAATTGAAGGGACGACGTTGATAAGACTATGAACGCTAAGCCTATCAACCCCTCCGTGATTAATTATTAATATATACCAAGGTGATGCAAGTAAGCCGTGAGACGTGTCCTGCAAGTAGACAATCGGGGAACAATTCGCCGAGCTTCCATCCGCCTCCTCAGACCTAAGAAGGATTGGATGTTGCAGAAAGAAGACGGGTAGCTCGACGTGTAAACAAGAAAAAGGGTATTTAAAATGAGATTACCTGCGACGGGGGCGGTAAAAGGGAGCTCACGTTCATCGTCTGATCACAAACGCCGTGTACAATGGACAGACGGGCAACGCACAACGCGCCCCTATCCCTCCTCCCTGTTATAGCAAGTCCTACTCGCTGCTGGGCCCGGGCGAGGCTGGAGGGCTACCAGGGCTACCAGGACTACCAGGACTATCAGCATCCGCGAGTACCTAGCCTGCGTAGTTCACGTCGCCTTTGTCGTCGCCTTCCAAGACTCTATATTTGTCGCGTTAGTCTGCGATTACGAATATGTTAGCTTGGAGACAGGGGATCGTCTTACGAAAACTGCTTCACTAAAACTCCTTCTCCGCCGTGCTCCATGTCGATGTTATAGACGTAGAAGCCGCCGTCACTAGTGACGACCATGACCTGAGGGCTGCTGCTGCTCATGGCCACGACGCTGCGCAACATGCCAGCGGGTGATCCGCTCGCTACGCGTAGAGGTCCAGTTGGAGGTGCTGCCTTGGGTATCTTGATGTAGGCAAAGTCTCTCAATGGCTCCCACATCTCGGTGACGGATTGCGGGAGGTACGAGCCCACGACGCCAGCAACACCCCGGCCCATGATCTGGGACGAGCGACGGAGCATACTGCTGAAGGAACCGTTCTGCCTACGATGACCCGCGCTGCCACCGTTGTTCGCCCCGTTTCTGCCCTCTGAGGCTTCTGCCTTGTCCGCCAGCGGCGCAGAGTCGGGAGACTCTGACTCGTCGTGGTCTTGTGCTCGCGACCATCTGTCCTGGCGATCCTGCCGTGTAGAGTTGGGTGATTCTATTGGCGCGCCAGCCGGAGTCGTAGTGCCGGGAGGAGTGCTGAGGCGGAAGATGTGGACGGTATCCGAGGTGGATGAGACGCAAAGGAGGGTGGAGCTGAGGTTGAAGGACATGCTGTAGATGGTGGAGGGATATGTGCCGCGCCTGAACTGGTAGAGCTTCTGCCCGCGGGGCACGGAGAAGACGCGAATGATAGTGCCCGTCTCACTGGCTGTTGCTAGCAAGGTTCCCTCATTATTCAGGCAGATGCAGCATAGCGGCGACCGATGCGCCTCGATGACGTTAACGGCTTTCAGCGTCAAAGTGTCGAAGACAAGAACCTCGCCTGATGTAGGGGCGACAAAGGTCGATTGTGGAGGAGCGTGGGCGGGTCGACGAGCCTCGGAATCTTCACGCGGTTTCGGCAGAGGATAGGCAATGAAGCAATTCTCCGACGAGGGTGAGAGGGCACATATTGCCGAGGGATTAGGGGATGTGGAGACGGTGTGGAGGAGGCTCATATTGCTGATGTCGTAAAGGTATATCTCCTCCTCCAGCACGACGGCGAGCCGCTTTCGATTCAGCCGCACCGCCAACACGGCAGAGGGGAATGTGAGTTCGCAGATGACTGAGGCTCTCTAGAGAAGAAGAGGGTCAGCCAAGGAGCTCGAAACCGACAGCACAATAGGGGAGGAGGGTATTACCTTCGTATTCTGGATGATGAGGTGGCGAGGGGAGAGGATCAGAGCGACGAGAGAGGTCGAAAAGAGCATCTCGATGATGGCGATGTTTCCGTCATCGCTGCTGAATATTCGTGAGAAAGGATCGGTGTGGTATATGCGGAAACCCTTAGAAGTGCCTTAAAGTGGAAGCTGTTAGAAGAAAAGCCAGAGACCAGACCAGAGGGAGGGAGGCAGGTAGGCATCTTACCGACAGCGAGGCAGCTGTGATCCTGGTTGAAGGTGATGAAGTTGAGGGACGGAGGGTTGGCCATGACGTCGCAAGGCAGCGGCGCAGGCCGAGGACCAGGACTCGAGTAGTTGGGGCGCGGGCGAGAGAGCAGCGACAGGAGAGTCTAGCAGCGAGGCGAAGTTGTCGTATCGAGCAGTGTCCGAACAAATAGAGGGCTGGTGTTTCGTGACTCGACTTGACTCGACTCGGCGGGGTTGGATGCGACGGGGCGCGCGACAGTGGAAGATGGTGCAGCTTCAGGCGGGGCTGCGATTCACTGTATACAAGTGTGCGTCGTGCGTGCGTTTGCCGGTGCTCGTCGTAGTCGGGGTGAGTAAGAGAAGTTGAGAGAGCAAGTGACTCAATGTTCAGCAGCGAGAGAGAGTATTCGTAGAGTCTGGCGATGAAGTTGGCGATGGAGATGTAGATGGACTAAAGATGGAGTTGAAGTTGAAGACGGCGAGAGGATGGCGGCCAACCAAAAACCCGTGGTGGGGCCGCCTCGGCCTCAGCCTCAGCCTTAGCCTCCATGTAGCGCCAGGGCCACAACCTCAGGGAGAAACCATCCAACACCAAAAAAAGCATCATGAGCCTTGACATACTTCATCTCTTGGGATAAAGGACGATGCGTTTCACGTAACTGTACAAATTTGCTGCTTTGTCTCGAATCCCCAATTCTTGAGGCCTTGTATTATTTTGGGCTATAGTCTTCCACCTCATCGTCAACGCCGCATATCGACGACCCTATATCATCGGCCGAGACACGGAAACAATGGCCAAGTCGACGAAGCTGCCCGTGCGGCCGCCCAAGTCCAAGTCGCAGGCGATCGATGATTTGATTATGGGGGTGAGTCTGGGTGTTCAAGATGTTTCCTGAGGCCCTTAGTGTCTCTTGCATGCATCATGTGGCGTGTACAAGTCAAATTTGCCGGGGTCATTAGCTACATCTTGGATGTAAAAGACACTTTGATATAGTAGTTATTCATATTAACCGACTACTGCGTAGACAAACAGTAGCAGCATCGTCTCCAAGCGGAGCGTCGAGCGCATCTACCACCCCGACGAGCCACACTTCTTCCGCTACTTCGTCAATAAGTTCCAGCGGAGAGCTCCGCTCATCAACCGTGGGTACTGGCTGCGCCTTAAGGCCATCGATGCCGTTGTCCGCCGGTTTCTCACTTCGGTTCCCTCAGGGAAGACCAAGGTTGTCATAAACCTCGGTTGTGGAAGGTGATCAATCCTCCTAGGTATCCTCGAATCTCAACCTAGCTAACCCCTGAAGTGATGTCCTCCCCTGGCAGTGCCACAGCCGTTATCCCGCCGCCTGTGAGAACGCTGTATTCGTCGACGTTGACTATCCGGATCTTATGCGCAAGAAGAGAGCCATTGTCTTGGCTACACCGCAGTTACGGGACCTGCTTGGTTCCGCCCCCTTTATCAGCGACAACGACACGGAGCCGATACTCCTCCGCAGCGACAAGTACTGTCAGCTGGGATGCGATCTGAGACAGCTTGACGTTTTCCGCCAGACGCTCGAATCCTTTCTGCCCCTGTCAGAATGCTCAGTCTTGTTTGTTGCCGAGGTCTCCGTAACATATATGGATACACCGTCAGTCGACTCCCTTATCAAGTGGGCAAGCGCCATCGGTAAAGGTTTGAAGTTCCCAAGCCCGGTAAACCGTTCCCATGACTGATCGTTTCTTTAACCACCCTTCAGCTGAGTTCTGTCTCCTGGAGCAGCTTCTCCCCAGTGGACCCCATCACCCCTTTGCGAAAACCATGCTGGGCCATTTCGACAAGCTCAACACGTCTCTCAAGTCGGTACANTGTGGCCCGACGTCAGCTTGGTCACTGGGATGCCGGTGATGCGGGAGACGACATTGGCGATATCGTCAGGGGTAACAGAGTCGTGAATCAGGGTATCGTCCGTCTTGGGCTCGGCCGCTTCGCCCTCACTCGGCAGTTTCTGCTCAAGGGTTGGAATGACTCCAAAGCGAAGCTCCGAAGCACGAGCAAAGTTGCCTTCTCGCTGGGCTTGTTCGAGCTCGAACTTGGCCTTGTCGAGGTCTTCCTGCACCCGCTTGACCGAGTCAATCTCGGCTCTTTCTTTCTCCCAGCGGGCGTTGAGCTCGGCGATCTCGTCGGTGTTGCGCTTGAGGTCTTTCTCGAGCTTCTCCCGACGCTCCTTACTTGCTACGTCGTTCTCTTTCCGGAGACTTTCGAGTTCGATCTGGATGGTCATGATCTTGTGGTCGAGACGCATGATGTCCTCGGGTTTCGACTCGTGTTGTAGCTTGAGATGGCTGGCAGCCTCGTCCATGAGATCGATGGCTTTGTCGGGGAGGAAACGGTCGGTGACGTAGCGGTTGGAGAGCGTTGCAGCGGCCACCAAAGCACCGTCTGTGATGCGGACACCGTGGTGGAGTTCGTATTTCTCCTTGATACCTCGGAGAATACTAATGGTGTCTTCAACCGAAGGCTCGCTAACGACGATAGGTTGGAATCGTCTCGCCAGCGCAACATCCTTCTCGATTTGACGATACTCGGTCAAGGTCGTAGCACCGCAGCATTGAAGCTCGCCACGAGCCAAGGCAGGCTTCAGCAGATTCGAGGCATCGATAGACCCTTCAGCCTTTCCTAGACCAAGGAGGATGTGGAGTTCGTCGATGAATAGTATGACTTCGCCTTTTGCCTTCTCCACCTCGGTCAAGACCTTCTTCAGTCTCTCCTCGAAGTCGCCCCGAAACTTGGCACCCGCAATCAGCGAGCCCAGGTCCAGGCTGATGACCCTCTTGTTCTTGACGCTCTCCGGAACATCACCACGGACGATGCGCAGCGCCAGGCCCTCCAGAATAGCCGTTTTTCCTGTTCCTGCATTGCCAATGAGCACCGGATTGTTTTTCGTTCGTCGCGATAGAATTTGAATCGTCCTCTGTATTTCGGCGTCTCTTCCGATGACAGGATCGAGCTTTCCGTCTCGCGCCCTAGCTGTCAAGTCGACGCCGAACTCTTCCAATGCTGACTTCTCCTCCTCACCACCCAGGTTCATGCGGTGCGTCCCGCCCGGCGGATGTGGTCTGCCATTTGCGTAGGTCCGGATAGCAAGGCTCGGGATCAGTCTAAGCGACGTTGGGCGTAGAGCTTGGGTCGCGAGTACTCGTGTAAGTGGTCGAAGGGATCGAGTCGGAGTTCCAGCGAGACGCTGGGCCGACGTTATCAATTGTCTTCGCGCCTGCATGATGACGAAGGAAGTCAAGAGGTAAGAAACAAATCGCTTTGAGAATACAGAAAGAAAGAAATACGAAGCATTTCACCGGGGGAGGCGAACCGCGCAATTATCTACTCGTCGGTACGGCATCGCCTAGAATCTCATGACGACAGAGCACTTTCTCGTACTTTCCGCGCCGTCCTCGGCCTCAAGCTCTTATCTTATCGTCACGTGCAAAAAGCCCCATGTCCCATTTGTGGCGCGGCTAAATGGGTACGTACCGCCACCAATCGAGCTTAGTGCCTGAGGGTTCGCATTTTGTTTCCCACAAACTCGCTAGTGCCGCTCACAAAGAATTCCAACATTTCGGGCCCAGCATCACCAAAGCGTCTTTCTTTCCACACCTCACTAACCCAAGTCAACACCACAGGAGAGACACCATGTCGACGAAGCCCACAACCAAGACGTTCGGGAAGTCGACCCGGGAGGTCCCCGCTGCCGCGGACAAGGCCAAGAAGTGGTACCCTGCCGACGATGACTCTGCGCCCAAGAAGGTGAGTCTTTGGTGATCCCTTCGCGAAGCACTTGATACATCCCTCGGAGACGCGGATTGGGCATTCGGCCGCACAGGAGCGGTTGCGAATTGGCGATACTGGTTAGAGCTGGGAGCCAAGGCTGGGACTCGCAAACTTTCGAACTCGATATCTCGAACATCCCGAACAGAATCCGTGGCTCGATTCGCGATGCGCGATGCACACTTCATATACCACTACAGCCTGTACCCGAGCACGCACTGACAGGTGGAATCATAGGTTCGCAAGGCCATCCGATCTTGGACCCCCCGCTCGTCCCTCCAGCCCGGCACCGTCCTCATCCTCCTCGCTGGCCGTTTCCGCGGCAAGCGCGTCGTCCTCCTGAAGTCCCTCGAGCAGGGTGTCCTCCTCGTCACCGGCCCCTTCAAGATCAACGGCGTTCCCCTGCGACGCGTGAACTCGCGATACGTCATCGCCACCTCCTACAAGGTCGACATCTCCGGACTCGACGAGAAGAAGATCGGCGAGATCTCGCAGCCCAAGTACTTCACCGCCGATAAGGCCACCGAGAAGGCTGGCGAGGACGCTTTCTTCAAGCAGGGAGAGAAGCCCGAGGTATGATATTGCCCTCTCCCAGAGGGAGTTCTATAGTGCGCCGGAACCAGTGACTGACTTTGGGTTCCTCTACAGAAGAAGCAGATCAACAGCAGCCGTGCCGCCGACCAGAAGGCTATCGACAAGGCTCTGCTTGCCAACATCAAGAAGGTGGACCTGCTGGCTAGCTACCTCGCGAGCTCCTTCAGCTTGCGCAAGGGCGACAAGCCCCACGAGATGGTGTGGTAGAGGGACAGTCTTGCGGTGGGAGTACCGGGGTTACGACAACGGGTTGTAGAACGGGAAGGATCTCCGAAATGGGCTGGTTTGGCCAATTGCATTTGGAAGTCGACGGCATCGGTCACATTTTGGCGTCTGTAATCAGGTTTTACAGTCAAAAACAAATGAGCATACAAAATCCACCAGGCTTCCGGTGAGAGGCTGTCAAGAACAAATACCCCGAAACCTGTGCCTGAGCCGATTTGATTCATGTGAGAAATGCTGGCTTTGTGTTACGGTCTGATAAGCAGTGGACACTCGCGACCACATGCGAGGCGCTGAACTCATGTAGTCCTTATTAGTTGTGCGCAATGAATGGTATGAGCCTGAAGACATAAACAGCACTATGGGAAGATTGTAATACAGGAGTGGGCGCTAGTAGTGTCAATGCCCTGCCAATATCATGGCTTCTATTTTACATCTATCGTGTACTCCATATCACAAGAGCTTTAGATTTTTTCTAACGCTTACAGCTTCCGGTCTGCCCAGCTCTCAATCATGCCAGCCAGGGACGCCTCGTAGTGCTTGATAGCCACCTTGCCCGAAGCCTCATCCAACGTTGTGTTGGCCTGGACGAAAACCTTGCGGGGCTGCTTGTTCTGAAGAACAACATCGCGGACTTTGGTGCCCCAGAATTCGGGATCGACAGTGGTCATGTCGACATAGAACTGCGTTCCAGTCTCGACATCGGCGGTAGACTTATAGATGTGGAGTTTCTGTAGGTACTTGGCAACAGCTAGCAGCGGATTAGTATAGAATCGCAGGTACTGAGGATGGAGATGACTTACCAGCACGACCTGCTGTGAGGATCTTGGAACGATCCAGATGGATGGTCAAATCCGAAAGGTCGCTCTTCTTGTAGTCCAGCTTGCAGAAGTCATCCTCAGCCTCAAGGAAGCACTTGAGGATAGAGAAGCGAGCCTGGCTATGGGCCTGGCCCCATTTCTGGCTTTTGGGATCCCACATTTCCAGAGAAGCCAGACCAGCCCGAGCCATGCCAAGATACGAGGCATACAGAACATCGCCTGGCTCGCCATTGATATCCTCAGATCCGTCTCCGAAACCGAAGATCTTGAGCACGGGGAACTCGCAGCTTAGGTGCATAGCAACAAGCTCGGCGCGACATTCCTCATACGAGGCAGCAAGGCTACCGAAAACTGAGCCCCAAGTTTGGCCAGGTTTGTACCAAGTGGTAATGGGCTTGTTGGTGATAGGGCTGATCGGGGGGTTCTCCTTATCGAAGTTGAATTTTCCGGTGGACGTCTCCTGTAGAAGCTTACCACATCCGTGACCTATGTGGATTAGCCTCATGTTGCGTGACCTCCTCGAAAAACATACCAGTAAGTTCGTGAAGACCGACTTGGACCTCAAATGAAGCATCACGTTGCTTCTGGTAAACTTCTAAATCCTCATCGCGAATGAAAGGGATCTTCTCGTTCGGCGCTTGGCACTCATGACGTTACCCAAGGACACGTTCTTGAATCCCTCCGTCTGCCGAATGTCGTCGTAGTTGGGGCTAGATACCAAGATTAGTGCTTGATACGAGTGATGTATGGTCGTACGACAGCCACCCGGGTATCTTACATATTGATGCCAGCCGGAATACCGGAACCTGAAGAGCAATTAGCTTTACGACTTCCCAAGATATGGAACGATTAATTTCACGTACCTCCGAATGTAAGAACTTCTAGAGAAGTGAAATCGGGAGCCAGAAACTTATCCTTCTCGAATTCGTTGTCCCATGGCAGTAAGGGGATCAAAGAAGGAGCCTTAGACACAAGCTCGCCAAATGCACGAGTTCGTTCAACTAGACAATGTCAGTCAGGCAAATCAGGAGGCTCGCGAAGGCACCGCAAGCTTACCGTTAACCACTATAGAAGATGTCAGCACTGCACATGAAGAAGTATGGGGGGAAACGAACTCGAAGCAAATCCCTCCCACTCGCCGCGAACACCAGCAGGGTCTCTGTAAGTCTCGATAAATCCAATGTTGCACTCAACCACTGGGCCCTTGTCCTTGATCCAAAATCGTTGGCTGTCTTTGAAAGCCTCCAAAGAACCGGTTTCAAAGGACTTGCCATACGCCTCGTGCATATTCTTCTGGGTTTCGTTGTCTGCGTTGTCGGCAGCCTGTTTAATGTAGGCGGTAATGTTTTTCATCTCTTCGCTATGGTCGCCGTAAGTAAGTTTGATGATCTTTCCCTTCAAGATTCCGTCCTCTACGGTGAAAGCGGTATCCTTGCCAATATCACCACCTTCTGAGGGGACGCGAGTGACGGCAGACGCAATCAAAATCTCGAAGCTACCATCGCGGTTCTTTCGCAGCCGCTGGTTTTCCGGAAGCAGTCCCTTTTTCTCCATCCAGTCAGAAACAGCCTTTATCTCAGGCTTGGTAATGTCTGGGGAGTCGGGGTAATAGGTGGTCAAGTGACCGTCCTCAGGGTACCCAAGATGCAGCATGGCAGAGTTGGTCGCACTGAATATAGCGCCCTTGGTAGCCTTGTAGAACTTGGTGGCCTCTGACGAAGTTGCAGCTAGAGCATCTACGCTCTTCTCGCTGCAACGGGGAATGAACTTGGAGTCGCCAAAGCTCTTGTAGTTGCCACTGTTGCCCAGGAACATGACAGCATACTCAAGAAATTGGGTGACCTCATCCTCCTCGATGCCGGCCTTGCTGGCAAGAGAGCTCCAGTCGCCGCCACAGGTCTTGTAGAGGGCGAGGATCAGGTCATAGATAGACTCTGACTCGGGCGAAAGCTGTCGCAAGACAATTCTCGTACCAGCAAACGAGGCTCTACGTCGGCGATTAGTTCCAACCTCGGATGATGGAATGCTGGATGAGATGGAGCAGCCCATGAGGGTAACTTACTTGCTGATGAAGTGGGCATACCGCTTCTGCTTGTCGGTGAGTGCCTCGAAGTGCTTCTCGATCTCGAGCCTAACAACCGACGGCGGCTGGTCGGCGAGGTAGTGAACGAGCTCGTGTTTGTTCATGGTGGACAAAAATCTCTGTTGTCGAAAGGCTTTCTGGAAGTGAGGCACTGGGCGTCGTGAGGGTATCGAGGGCTTGAAGGCTGCAATTCTTGTGGAAGGCAGTCTCCGAAGGATGAATGACGGTGAGATTGGTGAATGCATGAGATGATGAGGAGGTTGGCGTCTGGACTGCTTGCCAATTGCACTGCAGCTCAGTCGGCAGCTGTGAGTGGTTCCGTTGACGCAGCTCCTGCCAAAACAGACGTGTCTAGGCGGCTCGGCGCGGGGAAGCTGTGGTGAGGCGCAGGCGAGACCCGCTTACGATTGTGGCTAATGAGGTCGTTCATTATTGCCACATCGGTGCAGTGTGAACGAAAGGACAAGATCATAACTGGAAAGGTCCATTGATGGGAGGAAGCGTTGACATCAATTATCAGCCTAGCCTTAGCGACTATGACAATGGATCGAGGTTTTGAAAGCAAGTTTGCCAAGTGATTTAGCGTTTGCACGTGAGGAAAGCATTCAGACCTGGGAGTGTTGCTGGTCGGCACTTCATGAAGTACAGTCTTAGGAATATTCTGGACTTTTACCGCTTGCGGAAAGTGGCGTCTATCACAGCTTGGTGGGTGAGGAGGCAAGGTAGCAGCGGGGTCGCTGGTTAATGTTACTGTTGTGCAGCAGGTCAATCAAGGAAGCAATGTATGGAGCCATTTTCAAGAAGATTAACGTACACCAATCTTTGAAGTTGATCTAGCTACTATACTCGTTCGCATAGCTCACTTTCCAGAAGACAGGTTTGACGATAGCACTTGGAATAGTTTTTAGCTGTTGGGGATTGTCGTTCTTGCCCCGGAGATGGCTATTACACTTGGAGCTTGGAGTTCGTTGATACATCCAGCACATAGTACGTACTAGTTTATGAGCGCCAAGCAAATCGAATATTTTCGGCATTTAAAGTGCTTTTTTTCTCCAAAAAATTTTAGTATGAAAGTCGGATCAAAAGTTTCGAAAAGGCGTTTTGATTGAGTGTGGTTTTCGATTCTGTACCAAATGGATGATTTTCATCAATTGGCTGTAATAATCGGGCGAGCCGACAGCTTCCCATCCAATCCAACAGACTGCCCCATAAGAAAACAAAACACGACGAGAAGAATTTCCACGAGATCCTTGCTTTATGATCTGAAGAGTTGAGTTATGATCTGAGAAGTGAGCTCCGCTCATCGGGCGGTCAGTCCGCAGGTCATGCGTGGTTGCAAATATTTCTAATTAAGGTACACAAAGCCATCAAATGAGAGACGAAAGATCCCATGTCGGGCAGTCCGACTTAGTTTCCCGACAATCGTGGAGCACTTTGCAGTGCCTCACCCGCGCGCAAGCAACAGCCCCACGATTTCCCTCTGCTAGCGACATGCCGAACCCGTGCCTCCATGCCGGATGCCACTGCCGGGGAGTGTCCCTGATCACTAGCGGACGCGTAGTGCCAGGTTCAGCTTCACCGCACGAGTATTCGTACGAAGTACTGCGTACTGCTTTGTACCACGGAGTCCTACTTGGTCCGTAAACTTGTCCGTAGTCCGTGATCTGTAGTCCGGAAATAATTAGTGCTTCCAAGTTGAACACTTGAGCACCTAACCTCCGCGGTGCCGCCCCCCTGTCGATCGAAAACTAAGAAGACACCTGCTGCACCTAGCGGAATGTGAACTCAAAATGGTTTCTGAAGGGTCGGGTGTCGGAAGTGTACATGTGACTAGCATGAGCGGTGTGCGTGGGCGTGTTTGCCCACAAGATGAAACTCGGAGACCAGTGCGTGTGTGCTCGCTGCAAGTCAGTTCACGAGAATAACCGGCCGGTAATATTCCAGGTTGGATCAGCCAGCCGGACAAGGCGACGAGCAGCCAATCGTAGCCTTCTGTTTACCTTTACTTCCTCGGGCTGGGGAAGTATCTAGGGCTGTGGGCATCATAGCATCTAGGGCCAGGGGCCAGGGATGGCGTGTCCCGACCTGCCGGTGAGTGGCAGTCAAGCGGGATGTGAGGGCGATCCCCTGTGGGTTAAACTCGTCAAGTCTTGTTCTTGTCGCAGCCGTATTAGTACCGACACAGACAAGAAGTCCATGTTCAAGTATAACAGGCCGGTTTCGGAGATGCTGATCGACCTCCTCTGAACTATGGCATCGCACAATTACACCAAGCATACCGTCCCGGATTGAAAGAGTTTCCGTCGTTTGCTTAAGTAGTAGTCTACTGGCGGAGACTCCGCCTGCCCAGCAGGCAATGAGACCCCCACGCTACCCAAGGAAAAGAGGCCCGGTTCCAGGATTTTTTTCATGGGGGTGGCATCTGCAAAATCTGGCTAAATGTTGGATCCATTATTTACCCCCCACCCTCTGACGCTACTGATCCATTAAGGACCTGTCGCAGCAAGGTTGATGAGCCTTTGAGCCTGCTCGGGAAAAACGGATTGCAATTATGCTAAATAAAAGTGAATAAGATGTTGTGGTACTATTGGTACATATTTGTATCCAATACTTTTGCTGAATGCTCCAAACTACATATCTCTTGATTCCCATCCCAATTTGACTGCGAACAATGTGTCCACGCCATCTCACTCGACTTACACGCGGCGGCTGCTGTGCTTCGTGCTTCGTGCTGCTGCTGCTGCAACTACTTCGTAGCGGCCCCTCCTGCCAGAAGTGCGCAATTAGGCAATTTTGAGTAAGGTAAGGTACCCAATTGAGTTTCGGCCCTTCGTGTCCTGCAGAAGTGGCAGTGGAGCCTCAGCAGCGAGCAATACTCGGATTCATTATGATGAGGATTTGACGGGTGTCTTCTACAATAAATGCACCACTACCAGCATTACACGACTCATGATGGAAGAGCATTCTTCCCAAAGCTTGCTGGTATTGACTTTGAGTTAATAGCCTACGAGTAGCTACATTACTGTATCCCAGGTACCTAAGGTCGATAGGCTTGTCTCACCCATTACCCTACTTGCCAAGTTGCCTACCCGCACTCTCTCCAGATCGGGAGTTTGATAGGCCAGACTCTCTCCCGCTAGCCACCTCGGCTTCCATCTTCGTCTGTACATCTCAACGCTCTCATGGTCCTACCGGCTTCGAACCCTGCCTCGTTCCGGAGCCCACTGCATGCACAAGACGGGACTGTTGCATCATGACACGCTTCCCCGGATGATTGTTCATGGTGACATCAAGACGGCGCCAACACCAACAGACACGGGAGTTGCGGTACTGCACGGATACTCGTGACCGACCGACTGCGGCACACGCCCCATATTGCTGGAGGATGCACTCCATTGATGTGATGGATGCCCCTGGCCTGTGGGGTTTCACGGCTCCCCTCCCGCTCCACGCTTCCAGCAGCGCCTCTCCCATCCCATCCTGGACCATCCTGGATCCTGGGTCATCCATGTCATCAAGGGTTTGTCGCGGGAGCTGGGTCAGGTTTTCCCTACGGCACCCTCCCACGAGCCCATAACCAGCCTCATTACTTGAGTGATGTCGTAGGTAGCACAGCCGCCAACCTCTGATAACCCAGGTAGGCAGGTAGGCCTACTGTACATACTTCGTACAAACTCATGATGGGAATCTCTCAGCATCGTCAACCCTCGCTATTCCGGGACGACTTGCCCGAAGGGACCTGTCCCACTCCCTGTCGGCGCGTGCGCCCACCTCAAAAAGCCCTGGTGACTGCTGGCCCACAGGTACCTCAACAGTTGACACACACTCCCCCACGTCACTTCCAGGTTGCGAACTGTACCTAGCGGTAGCGGTACCTTAGTCTGCAAAGCCGGGCAGTGGAGTGGAGGTTAGAACAGTTCCAGTTCCAGTCCCAGGGTTGCGTCCTCGAGGCCTGCAACAAGCCCGGTATATAACAGCCCGGCCTTTACGGCGTTCTTCCCGTCTCGCTCTGAACTGCCATTTTCCCGTCATCAGCTTTGTTATAATACCGTCCATTTTCCTTCCCCTGTCCTGCTTGCTGTTTGCTCGTCGACAATTTGACTTTTATATAAGCTTTACTGGTCTCGTCTCATATCAGGTCTCGTGCCGTCTTGCCTCATCTCTCGACTCACCTTGTATCACTGTTGCCGCCTCATTCGTCTTCTCGGACCTTCCTCTTGACCTACCATGCGGCGGACGTCATAGGAAAAACCTCGACGATTCTATTAGTTATTCAGTCTTTTACAATACCTATTTCTCCTCCTCGAATCGTTAGACATTTAGACATGTTGTCATACGACTCCCCGCTACCCGCCCAGGGACAGAACTCTCCGTCTACCGCTCCGTTGCCCCCGTCTATGCACGCGACTTCCCCTACCAACTCCATGATGGCCACCAACGCTATCACCAACGGTCAAGCCTCCGTCCATCGTCGGGAAACCAAGTATCACCACATTTGGCTTGTTACAGGGCCTGCGGGTTGCGGAAAGAGCACCGTCGCCGAATACTTGGCAAATTCCCTGGACATGCCATTCATTGAAGGCGACTCGGTATGTCTGACCTCTTGGCCCAACTCCTTGCTCCCCCCACTAAGAAAAGATGCAGTTCCACCCCGCAGCCAACGTAGAAAAGATGCGCAACGGAACACCACTAACCGATGCCGACCGCTGGGACTGGCTTACGGCGTTGCGAGAAGAGTCAATACACCGTATCAACGGAGGATCCGAAGGAGTCGTCCTGACCTGCTCAGCCCTGAAGCGCAAGTACAGAGACGTCATCCGAGTTGCTGGATACTTCGACCACCGCCTCCTGATCCACTTCATCTTCCTCAACGCTCCCGAAGAGGTCCTCCTGCAGCGCGTGCAAGGGCGCAAGGGCCACTACATGGGCGCAGGCATGGTCCACAGCCAGTTCGATATTCTCGAGCTTCCCTCCGAGGACGAGAAAGACGTCATCAGCATCGACGTCAGCCGGACAGTCGACGAAGTCAAGCAGGATGCGCTCGCCAGCGCCTGCGAGACCATGACCGAACACCATCAACCCCAGCAATAGAACCATTTACTTCACAGTAAAACCCAGCATACGACGCGATCAACGAATCTCAGCAAGCGTTTCAAGCATCTGTTTATTCTCTTACCAAAACGGAGTCGGAGGAAAGGAAGGAATATGGCGTTGGAGCCGCTCTCTAGTGGCCGGGCTGCTCTTGAGAGCCCCAGATCTGTCGTTTTTCCCTCCCATAAGGCGAGGCTTTGGATTGGATGCCGCCCTCCCCGGAGGACTGTCCGGCTTCGGCCGTAACTGAGTGGTTCCATCGAATGCACTCTAATGTACATGTATGCGACAACCGGCGGGGTGCAGGGCGACCATCTCTGCATGGATTGGCGAAAGAACGAGGTTCATTACGCGACGCTCATCAAGGAACAAAGAGGGTTTCGCCGAAGTAGCCGAGGCCAAAAGGGTTTCTTGCCCGTGGACGTGGTAAACAAGTACGCTATCTACGGATGGATGTGGCTGTAAGACGAGTTCCTGACAGGAAACACCCTCTCGAGGCATGACAGAGTAATCCGTTAGTAACTTCTGCCTACTACCTCTCATAGGTACTAGGTAGTACTTAGTCTACCTAAACATGAGAAGTTCCTTGCAGTCCGCCACAAAGACGATGATCTGGCCACTGGGTCAGATATTCATGCAGGTAGGCTTTGGCAGGCGATTTTCCCCGCGTTGAAAACAAGGAATTACAACACAGCACTGCAGGGGGGCGTGTTGCATGAACTTATTACTTCTGTACATTGGTAGAATTTTATAGTGCGTCGTCGTGCCGTCCAACGACAGACTGCCAGCGCAATGCACCACAGGTCACATGGAAGCCCATGTGCCTCTCCAGATGATCCATCTCACGCCCTTCAGCTCTCGCTTCCACACTCCAGGCTCTCTATTGGGGCCCTCGGACATGGTTTGAGGCCATTCCAGGGCGATAGGGCCCCTACTTCAGATGCAACAGCATGACGTCCGGCTCCTCGACGCTCCTCCGGACCGTGTCGGCGGCCCGCGCCATGGTGGCCCCGTCAATGACACGGTGGTCGGCGCTCCAGCTGAAATTGCACACCTCCCGCTTGACCACCTGGCCCGCCTCGTCGAAGGCGGGTACGGTACGCATGCGCCCGATGCCCAGGATGGCCACCTCCTTCTCCACGATGACAGGGCTGACGTAGGTGCCGCCAATGTTGCCGATGTTGGACACGGTTATGGTTCCGCCAGTGAAGTCGGCCGGTGACAGCTTCCCTTGGGCTGCCAGCCCCTGCAGCCGCGCGAGTTCGCTCGCGATGCCGAGGATGGTAAGCCCACCTACATTCTTGATCACAGGCACCATCAGCCCGCCAGGCGTGTCCATGGCGACGCCAATATTGTGTTGCGACCGGTGGACGAGAGAGGGTTTGCTAGTGCTCGGGTCGATGTCGACGCGCGCGTTCAGCATGGGATATTGATATAGCGTCATGGACACGGCCTTAATGATAAAGGGGAGGAAAGATAGCTTGCTGGGCTGGCCGTCGACGACGGGACCCTGGGAGAGGACCCGGTTGAGGCGCTTCCGCAGCTGGACGAGGTGCGAGAAGTCGATCTCGTCGGCATAGAGGAAGTGCGGGATGGTGAGGGAGCGGGTCATGGCTTTGAACATCTGGAGCTGTGTGCCAGACAGCGGCGTGGGCGTTTCTGTCTGCACCGACGTGTCTCGCGGCAACGCCGATGTAGGCGCTTGCGGCGCGCTGGCCTCGGCCTCTTTGTTTTGGACGAACTTATAAATATCCTCTTTCAGCACTCGGCCGTCCTTGCCTGTGCCGTCGATGTCAAGGATATCGACATCCAGCTCCTTGACCAGGTGTCTCACGGCGGGCGTAGCCAGACTTGCGTGCTTGCCCTTCTCCTTAGCCGGTGACCGCGCAGGCGTGCTCTGTGATGGGACATCCCCCTGCGTAGACTCAGAGTTCTTCTGGACAGCTGGGGGTGCTGGCGGAGGAACATCCTCCTTCTCTGGTTGCATCGCTGCGAGGCTATCAACGTCCTCGGGCTTCGCCTCGCCCTGGATATCGATGTCCACAAACGGCTTTCCCACTTTAGCCATCTCGCCGGCATCGTAGTAAAGCTTTTTGACCACGCCCGAGAAGCGGCTGGTGATTTCCACCGAGGCCTTGTCGCTTTGAACTTCGCAGAGCGGCGAGAACTCCTCGACGTGAGCGCCGGTCTCGACGAACCACTGGATGACTTCGCATTCCACGATGCCTAAGGACCTCGTCAGCACTCTGAAATTTGCAAAAGTCTCCTTGTATTTCACTCACCTTCGCCTATGTCTGCCAGCAACACTGGCTTCACAGCACAAAGCCGCCTCGACTCGCTGAACCACCGAGGCGCAGGGTTCATGTTAGCAGAGCGCGCCCCCATGGCCACCTGCTTGATGCCCTTGGTGACCTGCCATTGCTTTCGCAGCACTTTCGATCCACGCTGGAGAAACATCTTAGCAGGGGATTGGATCTGGAGGAAAGAGAAATTTGGCAGAAGTAGACATGCTGCGCAAACCCGAGCGAAGAGATGCTGCGAGGAGTGCCTCTGGGGAATGTAAAGCCGAGAGGCTTCAGTCGGCATTGTGTCATGACGGGTGAAGACCCCGCGGATAGCCGACAGTCCGGGGAACGAATATCCCCCGCGCTAAACCCCATCAGGCGTCCTCCCGGCCGAAGCTCCGGGCTCCGTGCAGACTGGCCTGTCTGATCTCCGAACGAACGGAGATAGAATTCGGGCCCCCGTGAATTTTCGACGCCCGCAGCACGAAACCGCGCCGCCGCCGCCGCGACGAGATGAATACCCGCATGTCGACGCGACGACTCGAGCATGCCCTGCTGGGCCTCAACCGCCGGCCGCTGACATGCTTCTTCTGTGAGGCCCGCCGCTCCTTCACGTCGTCGACTGTCCGCGCCGCGCGCTCTGAAAAGCCTGGCGCCGGAGCCTCCCTGGACCCCCAAGCCAATGTCACTGGACCTTCGATCGAGGCGCCTCGAAGCTATGGGAAGCGTTTTCAGGGCGAGTTCACGCCAAAGCCGCTGCCCCGGCCGATTGGCATGCCACTGCCCCCAAAACCTGGTGAGAACACGGGCATCGACCACCGCACGTTGCGGCAACGACGCGACGACTTCGTCAACTACGACAAGCATCTGAAGCGGCGCCAGGAGCTGTACGAGAACACCTTGAGCTAGTTGATTGAGGTGCCAGTATGCTGACAGCCTGCGCAGGACGGCCAAGATCGCGAGACCGTACTTCCGAGACTGGGGCAACCTGCAATACCACAAGGGGAAATCCTTCATCGCGCCTCCGCGGCTCTTCAAGGCCGAGCTGTCGCTCTTCTTCCCCAACTTCTACGGCGAGACCCTCCTCAAGACGGACAAGAACCCGCGGGACACGACGCCTCTGCTCGCGGGCAAGGCCACCGTCATCTCCATCTTCAGCAGCCGCTGGGCCGAACAGCAGGTCGACACCTTTGTCTCCAAGGCGGCGAACCCAGCGCTCCACGACGTGCTCGCCAAGACCGGCGACATTTCGCAGCTCGCGTACGTCAACTACGAGGATAATGCTGGCAAGGCGTGGCTGGTGCGCTTCTTCATGGGATCGCTGCGGAAGGTGTTCGCCGAGAAGGACTGGAACAAGTACTTTCTCGTGCGCCGGGGCGTCACGGACGAAATCCGAGAATCAATCGGGCTGTTGAACAGTCGAGTTGGGTATGTATACCTGGTCGATCAGTACTGCCGAGTTCGTTGGGCTGGAAGTGGCTTGAGCCATCCTGATGAGCGGGAGGGTTTGGCCAAGGGCCTGGCAAGGTTGGTGGATGAGATCAACAGGGAGACGACGTTGCCGGCGACGGCAAGGGAGCAACATCCGGGAAAGAAGCACCTTGAGCTCCCAAAGGCATGATGTATGCCTTGAAAAAGGAGAGGCTACCTGTAATGTGGACCACAGAGTCTCCGCCATACTGTACAATAATACACGCACGCTGATACCCCCAAACGCCTATATAAAGTTTATGCAACGCCGATTCCCAACTCATAAGATGAACCAGAAGAAGATGAAGCAGAAGGCAATGAAACCGCCCATTATGAACCCGTCCCTCCTCTTTTTCGCGGATATCCTCCCAATCAACGTATTTATGCCGGGCACTTTGCTCGCAGCTGAAGTGATCCTCCGGTTGATGCTCGCCAGTGTCTCCCTCTGCAGAGCGAAATTATTGTTGACAGCATAAGCTTGGCTCAGTACACTGTCCGTCATGTCATTACTGTTGTCGATGCGGTTGCGCTCGTTGAGCATGTACTCGGCCTCGGCGGCCTCGGGATTGTTCGCGCGGTACTCGTCGATGTCGGAGCGAACATTGGTAAGGAGGTTGGCCCGGTCGCGGGCTTGCTGGAGGGTGGAGCGCAGGCGGGCGAGGTCACGTTTGTGCGAGGTGAGCTTCTCCCGGAGGAGAGAAAGGTTGTTTTGCTTAAGTGCAGAGGATGTAAGGGCCGCCTCGGAGTCGAGGATTCGTGCAAGCTGAGCGATGGTGGTTTCGCGCTGTTCCGGGGTCAGAGGTGTTCAGCCACATCTTGGGGCGCAAAGCGTACCTTTTCTAACAGATCCTCCAACTTCTTCTCCGTATTTCGCTCCTCGTCTGTGGGCTTCGGCGGGATGTTCGGGGCCGCTGAGAACTGCGAATATGTGTGGAAGAGGTTCTCGGTCTGCCGAGCGGCGTCAGTAGCTAGCACCATACAAGGAGAGCTCGAGGTGAGCTCATGATGCCACTCAACGTACCTGATTCTCAAAGGTACGGGCTTGTTGCCGTAACTGGGCCCAGCCCGCACTCCCTGACGGCGCAGACATTTTCGCGAAAACAAATAGTGCAACAGGTGATATGGTATGGTGATGATCTTGGACAAGTGCAATACCACCGCCCTTCGGCGACGGAGTTCGTGACGACGACCCCGTCGACACCTGGTCCCAGAAACGGCAGAAGTCCACACCGCCCACATTAGCGTCGCTTGTAACGCACGTGTGTAGTCACGTGTGGCTGTCAGGCCGTTGACAGGCGAGCGCACACTGTCCAATTAAGAATTGTGAAATCGGCAATATTCTCCACTTTACTCTCGGACATGCACACTCCTCAAGCCCTAGGGCATTTTTTTCACCTTCTCGGCAAACTTCTCTAAATTCCTGAGCCTACGATCTATCGCGACTTGGACGGTGACGGTCGAGGCTGAAATTATCCCAACACACTCGTCGACAAACTTCACAACCCACTTCGAAGATATTCAAGATGGTGAGTCCGCACCTTCTCACCTTTGCTGGATGGACGTCGTCTCGCTCGAAACTCGATCCCCATCCAAGAGCCCCTCGATCTGCACACGACACGACCCCTCGACGCTCCGTACATGCATCATCTACAAACCACCAACACATACAACGCTCGGAGGAATGAATTGCTGACAGGCCATGTAGTCGTCGGGAAAGGTCAAGGCCGGTGCGCTCTGGACGAAGAACAAGGATGAGTTGACGAAGCAACTCGGCGAGCTCAAGACCGAGCTTGGCCAGCTGCGCATCCAGAAGATTGCGTCGTCCGGCTCCAAGCTGAACAAGATGTGAGCCCACCCACGCCTGCCGAGCACGATGCAACCCCTCCTGCATCGATGGATGCGACAAACGTACTAATGGTCCTTAGCCACGATCTCCGCAAGTCGATCGCTCGTGTGCTCACCATCATCAACGCCAAGCAACGCGCCCAGCTCCGCCTGTTCTACAAGAACAAGAAGTACGCCCCTCTCGACCTCCGACCCAAGCAGACCCGTGCCATCCGCCGCCGATTATCACCCTCGGAGAAGGCCGCAACGCTGGCCAAGACGAAGAAGCGCAGCGTCCACTTCCCCCAACGCAAGTTCGCTATCAAGGTAAGGAGACACCCGATTGCCGGTGGTGACACCTCGCCACAGGTAGACATGAAACGCGGGTTCGACGGTTATGCTAACGATGTCAAATAGGCTTAGACTGCTTGAAGGGCGAATGACAATATCTGGGTAGAATGCAAACGGGGCATGGATGGCGTGGCGTGCTTTTTCTCTGAACAAAAGGCTTCGAAGTTCGCATCGCATGGCTCAGGGAATCTCGGTCTGGCTTGTACTTGTTTCCCGGTTTGGGCCTCGTTCAGGGACGGGATGTCCATACGATGGGCGTGCTAGGTCAGGCAGCGTTTAAAAAAAATGAGGTCATGATCAATTTACTCGTCGATGTCTTGTATACGTGATACTTGAGGTTTTATTGCGGACTGCAGAGTCATGAGTTGTGGCAAGTGAGGTGATCGTTGGCAAGGATTTGAGTGATGGTAAGAAGACTCCTTCGCATCAGGCTCTGAGGACAACTCCATAACTGTCCAGTGATCTTATTGTTCGCTAAGGTAATAAAGATACAAATGGATTGTGATATCTATCCATGCCAACGGCTATCACTGCTGTCTTTCTCAATTACTATCTGCTCCTAGCATTGTCGGTTGTTTCTGACGCATGGTCACTATTAGCAACGGCGAGATGATCAAAGCGTTCACACCACGACCTACTGATAAGTCCGCCACGACATGTGCTTTCAATATCGAAGCCAGACAGACATCTTCATAAAGTCACTACCACTCCGAGCACGTGCGACGCCTTTCCAGCTACACGGCCAAACTGCTCACAACACATACCATATAGAACGGGCTCCGTGGACCTGATTTCCGTTCCTTAAGGAACGACAAACTTGCATTGCCTTACATGGAAGTCACCTTGACCACATTTGTTCTCTGTATTTCGATATTGAGCAAGCGCGATGGCTATTCTCGTTTCAGGGTCTTGAGGTCAACCCAAAATTCTTAGTCGGAGACTACCAAGCCAGACCATACCAGAAACTTTTCACGCGATTCCATTGATATTCGAGACTATAGACATTAAGCATATGCTTGGAATAGCCCCGTGGTATCTTCTCCACGCCATATGAACAAAATAGCCGTAGTGAGAACTCAGTTCACCATCTCACATTGACGATGTTCGCAGGCATGTCATGGACGAGCAGATTCAGTATTTTCAAGTCAAGTACACAGGCTGTGTTTTTCTTGCTGTGGTTTGCCATCTTTTCGGGGCGTTGTCTCTGACACACTGAAAAGACAATCCGGCTATGGCAATAGTAAAACCATTTAGATATCTTCGTTACTGCAAGCTACTTCAGTCCTCCTCTGTGGTATCATATCTTCTACCCTTGGCTATTCGCGTTGCCTTGCCTTCTAGTACGTAGATCTATGTTCCAACCCATGGCTGCTTATACCATGCTCACAACTCCAATTGCGAGCTGACTGGCTTTCCAAGAAAACTTTGCTCCTAAGTAACTCCCCTCAAAATCATTGCTAGCCTCCAAAATCTTAAATCGTCAAAAAGTTTCCTCCGTAACTCATACATTTCCATCAAGCAGGCAATGTGTCCAGCAACATTACGCAAGGGAGACGCAACGGATTATAAGTCCACATTAGTTTTCGCTTTTCGCCTCCATCATCATCAATATGTCGGACGGTTCTTCACTGCCTATAGTTGTGGCTATTTCGCTGTCCTTCAGCCCTGTTTTATGGTTGCTGCGCATGTGACGGCGGAGTTGATCCAACCGATGGAAGTCTTTGCCACATATTTTGCATATTTGGTTCCCTCTCATATTGTGAATGCGTCGATGTTTCGAAAGATTCGATGATTCTCCAAACCTCTTTCCACATATTTCACATTTCAGCGGCTTAACTCCTGAATGAGTTCGCGCATGCATCGCTTATTGCAAGTCAGTATCAAATCGGCTCGAACTGGTACATGGTACACTTACTCAAGGCGCTTTGTTGTTTGAAGCTCTGAGTGCAGCCTGGCTCTGAGCACTTCCATGGTTTTTCGCCAGAGTGTATCCGTTTGTGCTGTTCCAGCGATTGCTTGGCCGAGAGGTGAATACCGCAAATGTCACACTTGACAGGTTTGACTGATTCGGTAAGTTTCCGAGAACACTGCGAGGGAGGGGAGTCACTTACAGCCCGTATGTGTTTGCAAATGCCTTTCTAACTTGCTTTTCTGCGAGAATGCCTCTGTTCTTTTACAGCCGTTCCAACTGCAATTGAACCCGGAAACGGTTCCGCAGGGAACCTTTTGCAAGTTCTTCAGGTGATTGCACTTGCAATGATTCTGCAGTTCCTCGTCGTTTAGAAACTGTTTCCCGCAAATGAGTCCGTTACAGAGCCATCGGCACATGTACTGATCCTCCTGACTCATAGACTGGGGTTCGCCTTTGCATACAGGGGTTGTTCGTGGCGTGATTAGTGTCTCGGAAGCTATTCCTGATTCCATAGGACTTGCGGAAGTCTTGATGACAGGATCCAGCTCAACTTGGGGCGGAGTTGTCACCGAAGCCGATGCAGGGGTCGTCGAGGCAGTGGTAACGGGGCAGTTTGTGTCAGTGCATATGCGAGACGCACTGTGACAAGATTCGTCAACACAGATCTCGGTGCCTCCACAAGATTCGTCGTAGCAACAGGCAGCGTAGTCGGCCTCGGGTTCTGGGCATGTGTCGTCAAAACAGCAGACAGGATGGACGCCATCGTTACATTGGTCCCAACAGTCATTGGGCGGACACGAATTACAGTCGACCGATGGGCAGTGTTGGTATGTGGTTGTGTTGGCGTGTCCTTGGAAGTTGTTGCACATGTTCGTATCCATGTTGTTGCCGTAAGCGGAGAGAGAGAAAGCATTTCCGCTATCAGCTACGGGTTCTTCGAACAGGTTTCCCCATCCACCTCCGCCGAAGACTGGGCCCTGGCTCCAGTGATTAGGCATGTTTGTCGGCATGTTGAAGCTCGTGCGCAGCTGTTGGTGAGAGGTGTCTGAGTGGTGTGGGATAGTACTTTGCAAAGACGACAAAGTACTATTGTGTTGGAGGTTCTGACCAAGCTGAGGGTTCATGTGCTGGTTGAAATGCTGACTGAAATGATGAAAGTCCATGTTATTGCTGGCAACATCGAGGGTCATGTCGATGGCGTTGCTGTTGTCGAATGCGATACTGTTACCAGGTCCGTTTCCGTGTCCGCTACCGACCTCGTTTCCGGTGCGGTTTCCATAGTGGTCGAAGCAACGCTGATCCAGACACGAGTTATCGTCGTTGCAAGAGCCCAGGGTGTCGAGGCCCTGTGTTAACGAGGCATCGTGGTCCAGGAAGTCAAGATCCAGGCCCTCGTAGCCATGACTGGGCACATCGTAGTGGTCGGCCTGGTCGGGGAAAACCGAGTGGCAGTTCTCCATGGTGCAAAGCTTGGGGCTGACGCAACATAAGGCAGACGGCGTTCGATGTGCAGGGGAGCTCGCGCGGTGCTCGAAGTAACGCAGGGGATGGCAAGGGGGAGAGGGTGAGTTCCATGAGAACGCGAAGACAAGCCGTTGAGGAAGAAGCCGGTGTAATCAAAGATGGGAGAAAACGCTTGTAATGGTGAGACGGGGTGTGAGCCCTGCTGGCCTAAGGTCTGGTAGATGGAGACGGAGATGGAGAAGCAAAGGCGGTTGGCGTAATTATCAGACATGGGATGTTCAGACTCCAGAGCAAGTGATGCACGAAATGGATGCCAAGAAATCGCAGACGAGAACCTTGATGGCCAAAGCTGGCGGTGCTGAGGCCAGTGATGAGGCTCGCTGTCCCAAAAGGGGCAAGCGCCCAGGGCCGATGAGGGGCCGATGGAGGGGCACGCCTTCTAAATCTGCCCGCTACGGGGCAACCATGTGGGACTACTGCTTCAGCTGGCGAATAAAGAGGCAGTATTAGATATCTCTAGGAAAGTTCCATGGGTGAGGTGCTCAGAGCTAGGTACGTACTTATTACCTATTCGTACAGTACTATACTGAGTATCACTCTTTTATCATGGAAACTACTCGTGGCTCTTACTCTCTTTTACTTGCCATATTGACAATTTGCCGAACTCATGCCGCACACATCGATGATGATGATGATGATGATAGCTGGAGTTCTCATCAAGATGATGTTACACGCTAGAGATTCCAGGCCAGGAGGTCCTTAGAATCACCACAGAATGTCAGAACCTTCTCTTCGGCCGTTCTTCTTACTGATTCAAGAGCATCATCTAAAACGCGAATCATGCTGCCCACGACAAATTACAACTTTAGATCTACTGCTCGTAATATACTGGCCACAACACAAGCCGGCCAAGCGGCCTACGAAGTTAGTCGTCGGTAAACTGCGCGAGGAGCCCAGGTAGGTTAAGTGGAAAACCATGGCCCTGTCCTGTCTCGCCCCCACGCATTGTCGGATCGCTTTGGCTGTTGGAAGCGCACATGGTGCGTTGGTGGTGTCAGCGTCTGTCACTAGGCCACTGCTCATACCCTGAATCCTTACCTTTGGCCCGACGAGCCGGCCAGCCTCCGGTGACCATGATCAAGGCTTTGAATGATAGTTTAAGTCAGGCAGTCTCCAACTACACAAGGGCAAAGCTTTAGAACACTACCAATTGTAAAAGGTGAAAACTGCTTACAATATTGGAACGGGCACGACGTTGAAGGCCCGGAGGATCGCATACTGACACCCGCATCAACGTCGATACACATCGATGTCACTACTCACAGAGAGTACACCTGGATTTTGTGCAATCAAGGTGTGAACTGACCTTACAGGCCTTTTGCCTCTGATTCTAAACTGCTGGATGATTATTGCGTGATTTGAAGCGCTACCTAGACCTGGAAGTTTCCACTTCGGTAAAACAACACAGTAAGTAGACCACCTCCAACGCCCCGCTCCCGCGTGCATTTCTCATGGGAGTTCACAACCGTCACTTTCAAACGGCCATCTTTCCATTCAAGAATGTGTCAACACAACTGAATTACGGGAAGAAAGAACAACAACCCGATTTTGTAGCTGAAGAGAATCTCGCCGTGAGTTCACGTTGACTGGGATCGTTTGTGCCGCTGCAACGTTGTAGTTTAGCAGGAGTGTATAGCTAAAAGAAATACAGAAAGCCGGAAACTACCCTATATAAACCTCCCTTGAATTCCATAGCAAGACTTCCTTTAATCATTATTAATATCACTCTGGGTGGGGCTTTGGTGATTTAATTGTTCGGGGACTCTATCAGTCCGATTTCGTGGGCCTGAACACCTGCCTTCTTCTCGAGATGCCAAGTGCTTTCTTTCACCCACGTGCTTCCGTAAGCCTCTAGAGGCGCAGCATCTTCGGCTCAACGACCACGACGACGTCAACTCGGATATACTCTCGACAACTTCCCGCTCGCTATTCAACTTACTCTAGAAATTCCGCATAGAACTACACATTTGTGTGTTAATATCTCATTTACATTGCACCATGGGAAATTGTTGCGGCAAGCCCGATCCAGAGGCCTTCGCCCAGCCCGGACGCGTCCTCGGAGCCAGTGCTCCCCCCGCCTCAGGCTCAGTGCCCGTCCCCAAGACCGTGGGAGGACCACCGCGGACATTGGGCGGCGGCGCCGCGCCCGCTGGCGGCTCGACTTCCTCGGCGGATCAGGATGAAGTACGGAGGAAGGCCGCGGAGGCAGCAGAGGTGAGTTTGCCAAGCCACCATCGAGATGCGCGCAATGGCTTCTCCAAACGGAGTTCCTGGAGCTAACCCGGATCCCAAAACAAGGCGCGGGCAAAGGCCGCAAATACAGGCGGGAAGCTCCAGTCGGCCCTCTCGGCCCAGAAGAGGAAGAGCCGCGTGGATACCCTCAAGGACGCCAGTGACGAGCAGGTGCGCGCGCGAGAAGCGGATGAAGCCGCCCAGGCGCGGACTTGGGAGTGATGGGTCTGTGTGCTGGAGTTGAGCAGAGATGGAGAGCGGATGAGGATGAGATCGAAAGAGCGCCAGTGGATGAGAGGGTGAGAGAGCACTGGGTGGACTAGAGATCAAGCGAGCAATTCATGGACGGATGGCGAGGTTTGAGTGACCGATCTTCGACGACAACTGCATCGGAGTTATTCAGTGTGTTTTTCCTGGCGAAGCGTGGGTGGTACGGTGATCGCAGGCCTTTTTAATACCTGGGGAGGCGTATTCGAAATAGACGATTAGTTTATATATGCGTAAGACTATTTTAGGAACGGAGCAATTCATAAGCTGTATCGATCGGCCTTCCCATTATGTATCTATTCCCTATTGAGGATTGATATGACTGTGGATATAAGTATGGGTATGATATATCTTCTCGGACTACGTGGAAGCTTGCAAATCCCCTTCCTTAATGGCTTGATGTATACCTCGACTAACATTGATTTTCTTTTCCCTCAGTGGAAACAAATGGTTCCTCCATCAACGGCTCCTAAGCAACTGTACATGAAATAGACTAACCGACCACTGTCTCTCGCTAGTAACGCCCAACGACTAATCCGTATAAGTGTATGAGCAAATTCGATATATTGGAACAAATTGACGGATACTCCGGATTCTCGGTACCAATGCTCAGGCAACGGTATAACGTCCGCTCGCGGGCGCTCTGCTGTCGGCATCTGCCGCGGCAATTGTGCCCTCCCTCAGCAACCTCGTCAACTCGCTCAGGGCCGAGCCCACACACACCTCGGTGTCGCCCTCGATGAGGATATAGAGCTTGGGCTCGGCTCCAGCGGGCACCTCCTTGCCGGCGGCGTAGAAGTTGCCCTTGGTGGTGATGGACGTGCCCGTGGCCTCGAGAATCTTGGCGACGTTGGTTCGGTTGGTGACAGCCCATCGGGCCTTTTGGGGGAAGTCGTTGATCTCGAGGGTTGCGTGGTACGCGCCCGCATCAGGGCCCTTGTTGTCGATGGGCTGGCCAGCACGGAGCTGGCCGGCCTTGCCTAGACGGCTGTTGATGGCACTGACGGCTGAGCTGACCTTGTCGAGCGGGTCCTTTGTAGATTTATCGCCCGTGACGGTGGATGTCTTGATTATCTTCGGCATGTCCATTGGAAGAGCCGCTTCTGTGGTTTCTGCCTTTGCTGTTTCGCGGGATTGGACGCCAGATGCCGCGGCCCGGATGGCACTCAGCGCCTTCTCGGCCTTTTCTTCATCGTCCTTCTTGTCCTCCTTGAAGTCCTCCTCCTCTTCGCCCTCTGCCTTGTGCGTCTTGCGTTCCCGAAGGCGGGCTGCTTCTCGTTCTTGATCCAGGCGATCCAAGCCTTTGCCACCGAATCCTGAAGTGTCCTTCGCCTTTCCAGACTTGACCTTGTCCCGATGGGCTTTTCTCATCTCCTCAAGACGCTCGGGCACGGGCTGGCCACTCTGCTCTAGAGCTTTGGCAATGCCGGGAGCGCAATTCTCTTGCTCGGGAGTAACAAATGTCACAGCCACTCCGGTATTACCGGCACGGCCAGTTCGACCAGCGCGGTGAACGTAGTCTTCCAAATGATTCGGAGCATCGTAGTTGATGACGAGCTTGAGTTGTTTGACATCGAGACCACGCGCCGCCACTGAAGTCGCAATCAGAATCGGCACAATTCCTCTCTTGAAATCAATAATGGTGGAATCTCGGTCGATCTGATCTTTACCGCCGTGAATTGACATGCAAGGATAACCCTTGATCATCAGTTCCTTGAGCACATCGTCGGCCTTCTCTTGGCGTTCGACAAAGACCAGCGTGCGTGCGTCCTCGTCCCGGTCGTAGAGATCACCCAAAAGCTCGAGCACCCGTAAGAACTTGGAAGCTTCGTCACGAACCTCGACAATCTGTTCGATTTCTTTCGCAACAACACTGCGGCCACCAACGGTGATCTCAACGGGGCTTTTGAGGACCTTTTTCGTCAAAGAATCAATGATCCGGGGCATGGTAGCGGAGAAAAGGATAGTTTGCCTATCCGGTCTCATGTTGGCGAATATCTTCATGACCTGGGGCTCAAAGCCCATGTCAAACATTCGATCGGCTTCGTCTAGGACAACATACGTAACCCTCTTGAGGTTCGTTACTCGTCCTTGATTAGCAGCCAATAGATCAATCATACGGCCTGGTGTACAGACAATAATCTCAGCGCCACGCTTCAGCTCGGCAATTTGATCTCGAATAGGCGCGCCTCCATAAGCACAAACCGCGCGAAGGCCCATCATTTTGAGGAACGGTTTGCAGTCTCGATGGATCTGCACAGCTAATTCTCGAGTTGGTGTCATGATCAGCCCAATTGGACCCTCGGTGTCCTTCAGCGGCGATTGATCTTTAATGTGCCTGAACATGGGGAGCAAGAAAGCAACTGTCTTTCCCGATCCAGTTTTTGCCACCCCGACGACATCGCGTCCCGACATAAGGGCCGGGAGCGCTTGCATCTGAATAGGGGTGGGTTTGTCGTAGCCAAGATGGTCGACCACGTCCAGAGTTTGTCGTGTTAGACCACACTGAGCCCATTTCTGCACAGGTTTCGGAACGTCCTTGCCGTTGACCTTGATCCCGTCCAATTCCAGTCGCAAATCTGCTACCTCAGCCTCGGTGAGGGCACTGAGCTCAGCCGGTTCGACCCAGAAGTTCTTCCTGATCGGCTGGATCTCGATTTTGCTATAATCGACCGAAGGAATATCCTTCTTCTTGCGCTTGTTGGTTGAAGCTAGAAATGCCTTGTTGTCACTGTTGCCCTCTGCCTTGAAACCGTAATCGTCATCGCTAAAGTATGCTTCGGGCTCCTGAATTTTGTTTGAGGTTGTCGATACTTTGGCGGGCCTGCGTACGTTCGTTTGCTTCAGATCAGCCATGAACGCATCTAGCGGGTCCACACCGTCCTCTTCCTCTTCTTCCTCCTCCACCTTATTGTCAATCTCCATTGGTTCCGAGGGGGCTGGCTTCTCGGTTTCGACATCCATAACCGTGTCCCCGTTGGTTTGAGTCTCAGCCGTTTTGGTATCGTCTTCAGCTGGTTCCTCGCCCCCCTCTGCTTCTCCGCTCTGTTCCGCCTCCGCCTGCAATCGTTTCTCATGAGCCGCACGAGCGGCAGCTGCCGCCTCCTCTTCGGTTTCTGCGAAATTGTCTCCATCAGACTCATCATCCTCATCCTGGTCGGCGTAGGGGGTATCATCCGTTTCGACAGGTAAAGCAGGTAGCTTTGTGAGTTTCCGACTTGTGCTGTCCTCTTCATCCAAGTCGAGTTTTCTCTTATTGGGTAGCTTTTCGTTTTCAGCATGGGATTTTCCAAAGCCGAAACCACTCGTCTTGGCGCGATTCGCAGGAAGAGCCGAGGCTGGGAACCAACTATTAGCGATACTTCGCAAAGGGGACTCGAATGTGAACGAACCGTTGCTTGTTGGCTTCAGGGGCACTGGCAGCTTTTCGGGCAGCGCAGCGATTGAGCCTAGAACAGGTTTCACAATGTCGTGTGTTCGGGAAGCGGCTGATTTCTTAGCGATGGCTTTTGGGTCGAATTTGCCTGTGAATGGGACTGTAGGAGATCCGGTACTTGGTATGTCTTTGGAGATAGGTGAAGGGGCAGCAGAGACATTGGGAGAAACTGTCTTTGACGAGACACCACTCGCCTTTTTGTCCATCTCAGCTAAAAGGTTCCGTGTCTGACTCGGATTAACTTCCTTCTGTTTCTGGCTTTCGGTTTCCTTCTTCTTCTTCCAGGCCTCGAGCTTCGCAAGTCGTTCGGCCTTTTTATCAACCTCGCCCTGTGCAGCGCTCGCCTTTGGATTCTGGGCCTGCAGTCCGCCATTAGAGAAAGCTCTTTGATTCTGGTAGGGGCGACGAACCTCATTGCCGTCAGATTTACCAGTTTCACCTTGTGGCGTTCTCTGAAGGCGATTTTCATCTCGATTGCTACGGGCATGGGAGTCAGCCGTACCCTCGCGGCGCCCACGCGTTCGGTCGCGGGAATCTTCTCGCCTTCTGAAGCTCCCCCTGTCGCCTTCTCGACTGCGATTTCTTCTGCGGTCGGGTGATCGGTTGCGGTCGGTGTAGCGATCTCGTCGGTCCCTATCACGGTGGTCGCGTCGTCCGCCGCCTCGGGAATATGTATCATCTCGTCGGTCTACTGAGCGTTCTCTCCGACGATATTGGTCGCGGTCTTGTCCGCGATGGCTCTCTCGGTCACGGTCGCGGTATCGGGGCTGTTCGTGAAGTATCTCGTCAGAATAAAGCCCGCCGCGGTTGCGGTAGTTTCTCCTCACATCAGGACTGCGCGACCTGGAGCGCCGCCGATGATCTCGTCCATCATCCCGACGATCCCTGTCTCGTCGATCATCATCTTTGCGATGATGGCGAGAACTGTGATGACTGCCTGCAGGACTTGGTGAGCGCGATCCTCTTGGCCGAGCCATTGTTGTGGTCTCGCACGCTCAGCAGGACACTGCCTTGGTGAGTGCTACTTTTTCAGCAGGCCCTTGACAGTGCCAGTGTTTGCGCGTAGTCGCGTCGCGTTGATGAAGTTGGAAGTAAGGTCTCCGAAATAGAGATCCTCGGTATAGTTCGTAGACGGAGTCGTCGATGGTTTGATGTTGCGCTCGTGATATGCGTGTTGAGGGGCGGCGGAGAGGCGTCTCGCGAACCATGAAAGTTAGACGTTTCTCAAAATCTGGTGGCGTTGCGAACCGAAGTATACCCGCAGCATGTGAGCGGAGGCTGCTAGAACCGACGCTAAGCTAGAAATAGATGAAGATAGCTCTTGCCTCGGCGCCGTTGGGTCTCATGCTTCGCTTCAACCTTCAACCAGACATTTACAGCAACGACTCACCATGGCCGCTTTAGTTGGTTACGCCAGCAGCTCAGGGGAAGAGGAGGAAGAGGAAGAAGTGAAGCAAATCATATCGCCCAAGGTAGAGCAGTTTGGCCTTGATCTATCGCCTTCTCTGAACACGCACTAAGTCATTGTTTCGTCAGGCTCCCACCACAACTATAACTGCAACGGCGGCCAAGGGTGAGAATGCAGACATAGTCGGGGAAGATGGAGCAGGTAAGTCTGACAAATTTTCTGGAACTTGTCCTCAAGTTTGGTCTTGTCTCATCATGCTTACATTTGGCAGCCTCTAAGACTGATGGCGCGACGTTATCAACACCATCCCAGGGTTCATCAGCAGTCATCGGTCCAATCCTGCAAAGCGCTGTGCCTCTAGGGCCATCGCTACCGCCTATGGATGAACCCGAGATTGTCGAGCCAGACTCGTATGAGGCTCCTTTGTCGCCCTACTCGGCCAATCGTGCACAGCTCCGAGATCTTACTCTTCCCTCAGTTCCCAACCTAGATATACCGCCATCGCCCCCTGGTTCGCCGCCGCCGGGTGTGAACAAGAAGTTCGAGCACTTCCTGGAGTTGAAGAAAAATGGCGTGCACTTCAACGCAAAGCTAGAGCAGAAAGCGGCTCTGAAGAACCCTAGCTCGATGGACAAGTTGACAGGATTTGCTGAGCTCGATGAGCAGAGCCAGTATTCGACCACTCTACCCAGCGATTTGTGGGATCCCAACGCGTTCCCCGAATGGGCTTTTAGGGGTAAGTTGCGCAAGAGCCGCGAAAAAATAGCGAAGGAAATGGAGACTGGGAAAACCGGAGGAGGTCGCACAGCCATCGATTTCGTTCCGTCTACAACTCCTTCAAGTAGTAGCACGTTAGGAGCTGCAGGGGTGGGCCGCGGAGAGAAGCGCAAAGGTGGATGGAAATGAACTTCGACCGACCATCATCTCAAACGTAACGAAGTTTTATGACATGCAAGCATACGACGACTGGACGGACGAGGATAAGCGATACACTACGAACGATACCCTACGGAGATAATCCAGCATTCAATTGTGGTGGCCTGCGGTCTCGTTGATGATATATAACAAAGGTATCATTAATCAGAATGCGCCTATCATCTAAACATCACACAGCGCAACATTATTGCCAACCAGAACCCTTTACGCGTGCAACGCAATATGGTGCGTGCAAGCCCCGAACATGCAGGAACCATTGTCAACAAAACCGCCCCTTGTCATTAGACATCGATGAAACACCAAATGAAAGCAATAAAGTATGTGGCTAGTCCCTGCACTTGACAGTGGTTTTCAAGTCGTTCTTGATAATGGTTCCGATGTCGATACTGACAGTCTGGTTGAGACTGGCCAGCGCCGCGGCAAAGTAGGTGAGATTATTGTTGTGGTTGGTGACATTGTCGCCCAGCAGCTTGAATGGGACAATGCCCGTCTCGCAGTACGGCCGCTTAGCGGCGATGGCGAGGATCTCGACCTGGTCCATGAAGGCGGAGATTTTGACGGGATTGTCGCCAGGCACGAGAAGCAGGTTGTCGATATAGAGAGAACCAACCTTTTCGTCACCTACAAAGTTGATGAAGGAAACATTTCCCTGGAAAGACGGTCAGCTTGATGTTCCTCGGAATCCGCTATACGTCATTTGGCGACTTACAATATCTAGAGTGAAATGAGAGGCGTTGGGAATATTGGCGGTGCCGTTGAAGTTGTGGCCGTTTGAATCCTCCTCGAGGGAGATGTGGCCTTCAGTGACCTCGGTGCCGTTGAAGTTGTTCAGGCCCTTCATCTCAACTGTCTTCTGGAAGTTGACACCGGATTTGCGATTCAGGCCCTTTGGCTGCACCTTGGTCCTTCCTTTGATGGTAACGCGCAAAGTCTCGTTGTTGTGGAACCACACGTTGAACCTGGTGAAGGCCTCCATGTCGGTGATTTCGATAGGCTGGCTGATGTTGACGATTTGATGCTTGTTGCCATTCGTCTTGGGAAAGTTCAGCGTCACGAAGGGAACGTGCGGCTCAAAGTCTTCAAGATACATGACGCCCTCGAAGGGGTCGATGTCGGCCTTGATGACTCCGTCGGTAGTGATGGTCGAGTTGATCTCCATCAGGAAGTGGTTGCTCTCAGTCTCGAGGACGTTGACACCCTGGATTTCTAGCTTGGCGGCGTTGACCTTGCTTTGCGCAACCTTGGGAACGACGACGAAGATGCTGTGGCGCACAATGTTAGTCATGGACTGCCGAGGGCGCGGAGTGAACTTGATCGACTTACGCTATGCATATGGCCAAGATGGCGAGGAGGATGAAGATGATGAGATGGAGCCACCAGAAGCGTTTGCAGTGTCGCGCACAAGCGTTTCTCTTGCTGCGTCTGGCGACGCCGGTCCCAGACCTACTACTCTCCACCTGTGAGATTTCCTGCTTCGAGTCGGCCATGGTGTCGGTATTATCGCCCTCGTCGGCGATTTTCTTGCGGAGAAGGTGGGTGCTCTGCTCGGGCAACGAGTTCGTTCGGAGAGCAGATGGAGGACGTCGAAAACCTCAGCAAGGTTTGCACCGGGTCGAGGTCGTGAGAAGAGAAGGGGAATGGAGGGGATGGATCTGAGGGGAGCAGGTCAATCAAACATCCAGACACAGTTCAGATTCTCCGATGGAAGGGAGGAACTACGAAGAGTTTAAGTAACACGCCCGCAACGTGGAATCCTCAGACAACCAAAGGACCCAATCCAGGTTGGGAGCTGGGAGCTGGAGCCAAGGTCACAGCCAAGGAATAAGAACCAACGACTGCAACGCTCGCCCGTCCAGCAGCAACAAGCCACCGGTATTGGGCACTCACACGCAGACAGACACACGCAGACACACGCAGACACACACATTCTCTCTCACACCCTCTCACCCTCGCCAGACAGAGACTAGATCGCCATTGATCTCCTCGTCCACACTCATTCTGCATCTGCACTCGGGCACAGACTACCCAAAACGGCAACCGGCCGATAAACCAAGCCGGCGCTATCCCCAGGTTTGCCCCGCGTCGCCCCCATCAGCTCGCATCGCGCCCCATCGTGCCCCATCTCGTCCGGACACAGGAACGAGCGCCTCCCGGGCTCCCTGGACGATGCCTTCACTCACCCCGGTTAGCTGGCCGCAGCCCTGGTCCAATGGCTTCGAATTCCCCTCTTGTGAACCCTGGTCGAAGCCTCTGCCAATCTCCAACTTCCCTCGGCAGCTTGTGATGGACACATGAAAAAAACAAGCAGCCGCCGTGGGCCCATTCCCATTGTCTCTCATTTCCCGCCGCTGGCGTTGGCCTGTGGGACCACCCCCTTGGATTTGTCGCCGCTGTGGCCGCTGTGGCGAGCGGGAGAAGGGCCGAGATGGGAAAGATGCGTCCTGGTCTGCGGGAGTCCTCAAGGGCTCTTTTTTTTTCTTTCTCTTCACGCCTTTCCTTCTTCTGCCCATGTCAGTTGGACAGGAGTTGGCACTTCTGTGAAGCCACCGACCAACTTAAAAAATGCCAATCGTCCAACCGCAGCCCGCCACCACGAGAGCCCCGAGGAGGGTGTAAGGCGACCGGCAACTATGAGTGCATCCATGAATACACCATTACATCCATACGAAGTATAATCCTGTCGTGCGATTGACGAATCAGGATTAGTGCCTTTGGTGCCCTCATGGATGGGGTGAATTTGGAGTCGTGTGCCGTACCACAACGGCTCTCCAACTAATTGGCATTCCATCTTGCTTCCACAGAGGGGTTCGTTCACACCTCATCGATTGTTTGGACCATAGCCCTCTACGACGTCGACTGGGCCATATCGTTCGGGTTCATAACACCCGATAGGTCGACTAAGAAGGAAAACAACCTCGAAACCATCTTTGCAAATATTCCGTGATAAAATCATGTTGTCGAGACGGTAACAACAAGACCGGGGAACCCCACCGCATCCCTGCCTCCACTCGTTGGCATATGTTATCATCACCTCATGCCCCAACCCCAAATGCATCGCCAGGATCATCTCCTCCTTCGCTTTACCAACAGGCCTTCAGTTCTTGGCTTCGCATGCGTTGCGATAGCACCCGCATTGAAACCGATCTCCACAGGGACTGAGATGATTATGGTTGTTGGAAGTGGTACGTAGTAGTGGTTCGGCTTGCAATCTGCGTACCATCTTGCATCTTTCTGCTGACGGCTTTCAGGCGTGTGTCGTACAGCATAATGCCTTATCAATCAGGGTACGAATAAAACTTGAGGGGCGCCAGAAAAGTCTTTCTGTAACAATCGTCCTGCATCAAGCAGCATCATACCATCGTATGTACAGGGGGCAAAGGACGTCCTTGAGGGGTCGGTGGGTTCTATTATTATCAACATCTACCCATCCACTGGCTACCGACTAGATGGATTGGAGTCATCGTCTATTCGGCGGGCTTTCGGTACACTCAGTAGGGTCACGCAAGCCAAGTTCAACCCAGCCCTCGGGGCAGGCCGTTGACCGAGTTCCTTAGATCGTTTGGCTTCCCTCGAAACTGGAGAGCCAAGCTCAGGGCCAAGAGGTCACACCCGCCCAGCTATTGTCTCGTCCAACTCCGAAAGGCAGGTAGCCCGGCCGAGCCGGGGTTAGTGTGTGTGTGAGTGGAGATGGGGGAGTCGAGGACTCTCTGCTAGCGGCTGTATCATTTGACGTGCTTGTCCTTGTCCCTGTCCCTGCAGCGCTGCGGATGGCTCGCGGATGCCACACAAATGATGATCCCCCGGCCTCTACCTCGGAGCAGACATTACGTACGGGGGCACGCGACAGCCAATGGTTCTTTGGGCTCCCTGGAGGCAAGATGAAGGCTTGTCACTGTCACGAGGGAGTCAGTCTGAAGTATTGACGATACCCTTGCTGTTTGCGCCGTACCCAGTTCGCCAAGCGCCAAGAAACAAGCCCAGGTATGTGCAACGACTTGAACATGGAGTGTGATGATGATGTCTCATTCAAAAATCTCAGACCGACGATGTATGAAGTACTCTCCACCATTTGGTCAAGTTCATGCATTCAGTCTACAGTATATCAACAGAAAAAAGGACTGTCCGCAGAATACTCGTTGCGGCATCGACGGAAATCCTACACCCACCTTGGTCCCCCCCTCCGAGATCCCCTCCTCGGCAAGTTGGCACGCCTCGCTCAACGTCCGTCCAGATACAGTCGTAGGAAACCGTATTTGAAATCTCAGCCCCTCTTGGCGTGCCCGCGTGCATCGGCACTAACGTCATTCCCCGAATCCATCCACGGACGACGTCCGGGGCGGCTGGGGGATCGTCACCCCGCAACCCCGGAGTGCCGAGGCCGGTTTGCATCTGACATCTGAAATCTACAATATCCAACACGGCCTATCCCTACAGCTTGGGCCTCGTCCACAGACCGCTGTGCTCCAGCCCCGGGTCTCCATCGTAGATGTCCCTCTCCACCCGGCGACTGTTGATCTGCGGAGAAGTTAGTCGAGATGTGTCCCAGAGAGATCAAGATGGAATCCGGGGTCTGGGGGAGGGTCTCACGAATTTGGGCCCGAGCTCGGAGACGTCCTTGACTCCGAGCAACCTCATACACGTTGCTGTCTCCTGCTCGAGGACTGTTTTGATGATAGCCGTTAGCGATTGATCGGCGTGTCTCTAACCTTAGGAGTTGTCTCTTACTCTCAAACACACGTTCAACTCCCGCTTGGCCTCCAGCACCAAGGCCGAATAGCGCGGCCCTACCGATGCCCACGCCCGTGGCGCCGAGGCACAACGCCTTGACAACGTCTGTTCCCCGCTTGATGCCTCCGTCGACCCAAACCTCGATCCTGCTGAACACCTCTGGGCAGTACTTGCGGATTTCGAGCAACGTGTGGACAGCGGGCGGCGCCGTGTCGAGAGCACGTCCGCCGTGGTTCGATAGGATGATGGCCTTGACCTGCGGCGCATACTTGGCAGCAAGGTAAGCATCCTCGTGTGTCTGCAGTCCCTTGAGCACAATGGGCAGGTCAGTGTGCTCGGCCAGCCACGGCAGCGTCGTCTTCCAGGTCAAGTCGGCGGCGGTCCCGAAGAACAGCTGCTGTCCCACGCCACCACCACCGGGCTTCGACTCGCCGCGGCCGGGCTCAAGGTGGTGGTGTCGAAGTTGGACTTGTCGTCGAGCTCGCGCTTGCCGGGGACGGGCGCGTCGAGCGTCAGGCAGATGAACTTGAAGTGGTCGCGCATGGCGTTGATGCGCTTCAGCATGGCCTCGCTCTTATGCCGCTGATTCTGCACGTACAGCTGCCAGCCAAAGACTTGGCCGGGCAAGGCGCCCTCGACGATTTGCTCGGGCGTCATGGACGCGTTGTTGGAGATGATTTGCATGGCGCCGAAGCGCGCGCAGGCCTTTGCGATGCCGTGCTCGCCGTCGGGATGTGCGAGCCGGGCCATGGCCGCAGGCGACACGTACAGCGGCAGGCCGACCTTGTGACCGAGGAAGGACGTGGACGTGTCGCAGGCGGTGCAGTCAAGGAAGACGCGCGGGCGCAATAGAATCTGCTGGTAGACCAGGTTGTTGAAGTTCTTGGACCAGAGGTCGTCTCCAGCCGAGAAGTAGTAGGCCCAGCACTTCCTGGAGACGCGCTTGGTGGCCTCCTCCTCGATTTCGTCCATGTTCATGAGCGACTCGAGCGGCGGCGGCGCATCGCTAGGCGGCTTAGTGTTGACGGGCTTCTCTACCGCGACTACGGTATCGGGGTCGATCGTGCCGAGCTTGTCGCTTGGTTTGAGGTTCTCCTCGAGGGTGCCGGGCGGGTGGACGGGGTCGTAGTCTTCGGTCGCGTCCCTGCCGGCCAGCTTCAGGATGATCTTCTTGCCGCCTGGGTGCGAGGGCAGAAACTCGGTGACATCGTAGACATTGCCGTAGAGGACGACCCAACAGCTCTCGGTCGTGTTGTGCTTTGCAACTGAGGACGCGGGTCGTTAGCGATAAGGGGGAGGTAGTCGAGCCGAGGGGCGTCGAGGGAATTCACCTTCGGCGGCATCGAAGACTTTGGTCATCTTGTCTGTGCTTTGTTGATGGGTAGACAGCGCGGCGCTTGTCAACCAGCGGTTTGAACTTGAAGAGAGGAATAACAATGAAAGGTATCGAATTGGCGAGATCGCCCAGGAATAATTAGTCTACTCGGCTCGGTGGACAATGACCCGCCGGCGTAGATGCAGCGCAGTCCGGGGACGGAATCGGTGGGGGTGACGGGAGGATCAATGGCTTGGGGTGGCTTATCGACGGTTTCTTGGCTGGAATACAAGACGAACGATAGAACTGAACTTCGCACTTCTTAGTGAGTCTACTACTATTCGATACCTTATTTCGTATGAGCCCCCAAGAGATAGTCAGTAACAGCTCATCGTCGTCGCAATATCCAATATTATCACCGCGACCACGATGGCGCCATGACCACGGGTTTCACCTCTTCCCCCATTGGCCAGCCTCTCCAACCGTTTTCCCCGCATCGGCCTTGATGCCGATTCTGCGCCGACCAAGCCCGAGGCCGACCCCGGATTCTCCAAAGGCCACCCACGGACCTGACGTCATCGGTCCATGGAGCAGCGAACAGCAGCTAACAGCAGTCCGTGACGGCGGGCCGTAAAATTTCCCACGCGCGCGAATTCTGCGACAGCCGTGTCCACGCGGCTGACAATAAACCACGGTCGCATCACCACATTTACAAGACGGCCACCACGACGCACTTTCACATAGCTGCACCATTTGCTCACCTTGGCGCTGCTACGACTACGCTCCTTGTTGCTGTGCCTGTGCGAACCAGCCCACCTTACCACATCTCAAGCCATGCGTCCCTCCGCCGCCGCCGCGCGCGACCTCTCTCGGCTTTGTGTCCGATGTCGACTCCGAGCTCGCCGATCCTCGAGCCTGGCCCTCGCAGCACCGCTTCGTCCGATCCAGAACCCTGCTGTCGCTGCCGCATCATCGTCTGTTACCCGGAACGGCCTCCCATTTCCGTACCCGGCGTTCCAGCAGCAGCGGACCCTGTCGGC